>JBCAUA010237001.1:2266-20496 GCA_038406235.1 Peronia verruculata | reverse complement strand
TCTGTGTTATTTGTTTTTCTTAAATTATTTTATTAGTTACCGGTCTGACAGTTATATTGTAATTTTATAAAATGAGATTCTGATGGAAAAGACCAACTCTATCAAACATTATTATAAAAAATATGTAAAAAGCCTTCAGTAGCTATGAACGTCACGAACAGGCCCACCTGCCGTAAGACATGTTCATAATCTTAATCATAGTAAGTACAAGATCTTGAATTTTGAGCAAAGGTCTCTGTCGCATAAACAACAAGATGGTTTGCATGCTTCTTTTAAAATGAAGTCCCTCAGACAAATGACTTGAGAAGTTGGCATCTTGAGCATCTGTGAAGTCATCACTGCCTTCACCATTTCTGTAGTCAGCACAACTTAATGGCATATAACCACTGTCGAATGTCAGTCATACACAGTGAGATTTCTTTCTTTAAATAAATAGAGGCAAGTGAGGTGAAAATGAGCAGGCATAGGCATTTGAAAACCATGTAGTCTTGATGTCTCAGCTGAGATGATCCTGGCTGAGGTCCAAGGCTGTGTCTGAAATGGACATTTTTTTTCTTCTTGATATTGATCTGCTGATTCCATTGTCATTACCATCTCAGTATGATGTAGTCACTGATAATAAGCCTTAGATTCAGAAGAGGGTTTCCTCTTCTCATAATATCACTGACGGAGGAGCCACAGTGGTGAGGGTACCCTCTCCTACAAGCAAAGCAGGATTATTGAAGCATGGAAGAAACTAGAGCTGCATAAATCCTGAGTCAACTTCTAAGTCCAGAAACCAGTGGAATGCATATGTTTCATCTACGACCCGGCTTTCTGTGCACAAATCGGGTCTTAGCAGTCACAGCCGGACACATGAAATGTGATGTTGCTTGGTCATCGTCAAAAACAACAGACAAATAAACATATACTCTATTACTGACAGATTTCGCTCCCTTCAGTGTATTTGACTATCTCATTGCTCACCTTCAACAAATCTACCATAGCTCTAGCAATCTCCAGTTTCAGCTGTGGTCTTCCATCAGAGGCAAGTAGCCTGCAGTGATGAGAAAATACAGATTTACACTAAGATGTGGGCATCTTGAAACTTTCGACTGTGACTTACACTTAAAGCTTTGAGCTATTGGCCAGCACCTCAGCCAGATTCCATAGCAAAGGGAATGCAAAACAAAATGTTTTACTTTTAACTGAGTGCTAGTGTCTGATGAAAAGAGATATTTTTTCACTGTTGGGTCCAAGGCATATCATCAAAACTGACATGTGCTATATACTTTACGACTTATCCAAGTTGAATATAGGCTGTTCCTGTCTTTCCATGAACTTTTAAAATGATAAATACACTTTCCAGAGACGGTGTTCAAAGCATTATTTTAGTAAACAACTATCTGCTATCCAATGGCTTTTCCGAAAGCACTATACACATAAACAATATAGATGTAGAGACTTATGATCAGGCAAAAAAATGTGACTTTCAAGGTTCAGCTCACCAAAAATTGGTTATGAATTTGAAGAAGATGTCCTGACAATACTTCAGGTCCTTGCTAGGGATACCATCAGGATCACACAGGTGTGGGATGATGTAGCGGAGATGGGACAGAAGTTGACAGCAAACCTGCTGATCCTCTCGCAATTCCTTGGCTGCTTGCCTTGAGAAGAACGAGCCAAAATTACTCAATGTTTGTTTCAGCTTTTTTTATTTCTCAAGTTGTGAATAGTATAAACAGAGGCATTTATCAGCCCTCGAATTTTATTCCTGAGAATCAACTAGAAGACTGGAGGGTAAATGGTTTAGTGGGGCATTCGCATTACCAGGTGTCTGCATCATGTCAAATTGCATCAATATGAAAAAGCGTCATCTACTCCATTCTGGAATTAAGGAAATTAAATCAGCCAATCTTGGTTCAAATTACTGCTTTTTGACACAATGTACATACAAAGTAAAACAAATGTTCCTCTACAGTGCTGACTTTCAGTCCTCTAATAATATTAACGCATCTTATCCCTAAACTATAAGGCAAAAAGAACATGGCCATTTCTGTAGACAATGAAGAAAGTTGCAGGAAATATGCTTAATTCTCTCTATGGAAAAGTTTTTGTTGTTCAGAATTCTTGCATTTTGTTTCTAAAATGAACAGTAACAGTGGAATTCGTCAGTTCTAGAAGTTTGCCTCTGAAGAAGCTATTAGCAATAATGCGCTGGATCTCTGAACTATAACAAAAATGTAATATATATGGCAATTTTCTATTGTTAAGAAGAGATATTCAAGAAATGTATTAAAAAGTTATGCAAGATCATTCAAATATCTTGCATTTATATTGACAAATACTTACTTGAAAGCTGCCAGGATGGACTTGATATTAATATCTGTCACCTTGTGTTCACAAGTTAGGAAATGCCTTGCTACTGTCAGTAACTGTAAAGTATAATTCCATTCCACAATACGATAATATATATATATATGAGACATGACGCGATGAAATCAGACGTTCGTCAAACTGAGCCGACCAGAGAAATCACATGTTTTTTAACAGTAAATGAATTTTTAATGCAATTTTTTTTTTTTCTTCACCGAACCCTTCTATATCAATCTAATAATGCATTTGAAAGTTTATTTTACTGAAATAAATCAAGTAAAGGCCCAAAAATTGAAATCTGGTGGCATGGCATGATAAGGATTTACAACTGTGATCCGCCTTTTTCTTGATAAATTTACTTGCAACAACAGGTCACCCCAATAGTCTTTACTTGCCAACATTTCAGCTTAAGGTAGAGCAATCATTTTTTCACACATAGAAAGGGAAATAAATAATATTTACAGTGATACCAAACCTGGATCGAGATGAAAACAGTGATACCATCAACTCTACAAGCTCAAAATATGATGAGAGCCTGATTTCATCGTGTCATATCTCAAAGACGGAAATACAATCAATAAATATAACAGATTCCCTTTATATAGGCCTTATTTCCAAACAGTTCAAGCTGTGAGAGCTTCATAATCTATTGTCATCCCAGCTGACCCAACAGAGACACATATGTATAATTTCTGCTTTCTTGGAAGTATGCAGGGCAGCTGTCTTTTACACACTCAGATTTAAATATTTCTACACAACTGACAGGAGCAGCATAGCAGGAGAGTAATGTACAGCTCAAAAATGTGACAGGAGATTGTGACACAAGGTCCTCATCCTTTGTCTGTTGTTTATACCGTTGTCTTCAACACTTTAAAAAGATTACATAATATGTTTTCTTTGTATCTTTAATCATATAGGTTCTTAATTTGACAAAAGATAAAAATAAGATAAATCAAAAACCTCCTGTGACGAAGAGGAAGGAAAATATCAATTTAAAAACTGCTATTTGTGAGGATTCGAACAATGGACATAGGATCAAGACCTTCTGTGACACCCCGGGTTTCCACGATCTTTGTTATACTGTTAAGGTACCAGCAGTAAAGAAACACAAGATTTATTTGTGGAGCTCAGAGAAATATAACATGAATATATCGTATAGATATTTCATCCTGAATCTGCTTGAAAGTCCTCTGGCCTGTAAGAATACAATATGTCTTGCGCCCAGGACAAATGAGTCGGAAGTCACACCGGGTGATTTCAAGTTACAGCCCTTTTTAACTATTTTCCAACTGAGATACCAAAATTTCATATTATTTGCCCACAAAAAGAAAATTCAACATTTTCTTATTTGAAAAAACAATTTTTAAACATCTAGCATCTGAGTTGGAAAAAAGTTAAAAACAGCTGAAACTCGCAATTGCCTGGCACAACCTCTGACTCATTTGCCCTGGGTGCAGGACTAAATAATGGTCGAATGGAAGATAACAGTGGTCATTATAAAAATCCCCGTTATGAAATATGAGACAGAGTAACATAAATTTACCCTATGTACATCCAAGGCTGAGTTTGAATGAAAGTTCTCTGGGCTGATCAGGTACAACAATCTGCCTTTGACATGGTCACAGTCCATGCTTGCATGGACAGTCTTTATTACATCTGGCTGACTGGACTGGCGCCGGTCAAATGCTGTGAGATGGCACAGCAGTTCTATACACAAAAGGTGGACCTGCTCGTCCTCAGGTAGGTGGCTCAGGTCTCGAAAATGACTAACATCTGAAATAAAATGTTATGCAGTTCACCTTTTAAAGTGAGCAAAAAAATCCATAACATCAGTTCAATCAGAATTTCAAAATTTACTCACCATGGAGATTGAAATGTGGCTCAAAATTTTCCCAAAATTCCGTATCACATTCTTAATTTCACCAGTAGCTATTCTCATTAGAACATGATGATAAAAAGCCCGGGTGGTTGAAAAGCCAAACAGAGTCCAAGTCCACCTTAAAGGTAGACTCTTCCTAACTCTGGTCTTAGAAAAAGGAAAAGTTTACACAGATGAATAATCACTACCACTGAGATGGCAAATTTCACAAATAATAATACATTACTACACACACTGCATCATGAATTAACTACCAAATTTTCTCTTCCGCCACACAGAAGTCAGACACTGGTAAATAACCACTTACAGACCTTTTTGTTAAAGAAACAAAATTCTTTCCCCTAACCTTGTGTTGAATCATTATTTTCCCACTACAATGACAAACCCATTGTTTTTGAAAGTTGCCAATATAAAGGTTGCCAATGTAAAAGTATACTACCTGAAGCTTAACTAATGGCCCAATTCACCGAGCATTCCCGACTCACCCACCTTTCAACCAAGTGAACACTGCTTGCTCATGACACAATCTCATTGGTTCAAATGTCAAAATGCTCATGACAACTCTGAACTGCCCAGATGCTATCTGGTCAAGAGCGGTCACTCTGAGTGCTGTGCATTTCAGAAAAAAGGTGAACTATAAACAATAACAACTGGAGTCCTCATCTGATTCACTCCCCTGTTCCAGTCTGAAGGAAATCTGCACAAAATCCTGGCCTTCTGGCATTGATGTCTAAATTTCGGATAATTCTTGGTCTGCTCTAAGGACATCCTTGCAAGAAACTCAATAAATACTTTTACTGTAATGGGACAGAGAAATGGGTTATTTATGTGTCGATATCTAAAACAAGACATCTATGTAAGATTTTTCTTGTGAACAATCTCCGTTATCAATATAACAAGTAACTGACTTTATTCTAAAGCTGGGAAAATAACACTCTTCATGAATTCTGCAAAATAAGTCTGCTACACATGCACTTGTTCCAGCTTGAAATTTATCTCACAAAATGTGTCTTCAGGCCTCACAAAGCTTGATGGATAATCCAGTTTGGGTAATGAATCATTTGATTATTTAGATCTGTACAAGACAACTTTTGGATGGACGGATAGCTTTCTTCAGTCATAGCTCACCATGGATAATAAAGTACCCCTAAGGGCCAGAGGAGCATTTCTTTTCATAGATGTAGAAGTCGATGTGGGAGAGACATGCCCTGCCACAGTAGTTGTAGTTGAACGGGTTGTGAAAGATGTTTCGTGAGCTTGGATTTTTCCCTCTTTCTCTCTTGTCCTCCCACTCTTGGGTTCTCTTGGCCTCCCCTGATTTCACTCCCATTGTGACAACTGATTTCCAATATCCCTTTGATCAGTCAGGCTTTCCCATGTTTGCTTTGAAATGTTGGCGGATTTCATGTCAGACTTGCAGACATATGTATATCACAACTTTGGTCTGCCTCTTAGTCTCTTGTCATTTGAGAGCTGTCCATACATTGTGTCTTTTGGGATGCGACCATTTGGCATTCTTCTGACTTGACTGAGCCTTTGCAGCCTGCATTTGGGTAGCATGGCAATTATAATCTTTATAGGTAAAGTTGCTGACTTAACTCTTGGTTATTTATCTTTATATCCTTGGTGTATGACATAACTGACCCTAGACAACATATTATTAACAATCAATTCAAAATAAGTGCTCAAAGCATAATTCTTGAAGGAGACATAGTGTTTAGATTACCTTGTATGGAGATATCCTCTATGTCCATTCCATTGGCCGACATTTCAAAGTCCATATCCTGGTCGTTGCGACTGTTGCTGGGACCAGGTTGCGGATCATCAAATATATCAAAGTCAAAGTCTGACCTGCTAGAAGTGGCTGCATGTTGTCTTGATGATGTAAAAGATGGGAAATGGGAAGAACGTCCTCGTCCCGAATCTGCTTTGCTTACCTTCCACTTGTCCATCTGGGTTGCAATGAAAAAGGAACAGGGTATATATATCACATTATTATCCCTTGGATGGCTGAGAATTTTGAGAAATCTTTTCAAAGATAGTTCTGAATGTTCTGATTATTTTCTGACATTGTGATAACTTATTATCTTTGCTTACAAGTCAGACTAGTGCATCTTGATCATTCTACATAGTATAAGCTTACCTTATGTTCCACATACATACAGTCTTGTTTAGCCTACTACTATAATCCTATATTGCCCATCAAAATATATGTAATTGTCACCTCGCTCACTACATATCTGTAACTAGCCCCTTACCTCACACACAATCTCCTTTTGCCTTCAATTGTCAGTGGTTGGTTTTATTTCGCATCTCCAACATAGCACATATTTATGCTTCTAACTTGCCTACTATATGCACATAATTTTACATTACCCAATATAAAGATGTAATCTTATCTTTCTCAGTATTATGTCTGACAGATATATATATATATATATATATATATAACACAAATCTTATCTTGCCTACTACATACGCACAATCCTACCTTGCCAGACACAATGTCCAACAAAAGATCCACAAAAGTCGCAGACAGACAACTGCGCACAAATTCCGCCACTTCAAACATTCTAATGTCTGTTTCATCTTGCCAGGTGAGTAGAGTGTTGAGCTGTGTCAGCGCCGAGGTTAAGTTCATGAGACCATCTTTCTTCACATGAGCTACAAACTCCGCGGTAGTTTTTTCTAGGACTTTCTTCAAGATCTGCTGAAGGCTGTCTGTGACTGCGTTGTCTCCCCACAAGAAGTATAGAAGTCTGGCCGCCACACACACAATCCATGCCAAATTCTCCAGAGACTGGCGAGGAATTGATCACAGGTGTTTAGTTCTAAGTCAAATCGAACGTTTAGCTGGCCGTCCCTTTGTGTCTTCTGATATCTCACCCTCTAATGGTTTACGCTCTGCTTGAAAAGATAATTGCCCGCAGGTGGGGCCAGCGGGGGAGTTTAAGTATTTCTGTTATTTCAGTGTTTGGGTGGTTTTGTGCTGTCTTTCACATAGAGGTTCTTGGCTTGTAAATATCATGTGAAGATTTTGTTTCCTATCAAACTCTTTGTGGATTTTCAAGCTGTACAACGCTGTTATTTTCATCCAGTAATTCTCATAAGTAATGCTTTGGTTTTTTTTTGCTTTGAAGGGAGATGGGGCAACACATGACTACTTTTGAACTTTTTGCTTTGAACTCAAATTTTACAACTTTTAAATTTTTTATATAGCATCAAAAGTAACACACATGAACTTCAACCTGTTTTGCATCAGTTGCCCAGGTCTGATAAATGGTCCCATCCTCTTGAGAAAGTTATGCTTATTTTACTGGGATACCCCTCTCCTCTCTCGGACCCAATCCAATCTTCAACAGTGCAGGGCTCTAGTATTGTTATTTATTTATTGCTATTTTATTTGATGAATAGATAAACTAATTGAAGCAGATATAGCAACTTCCCGAACAGATTTTCCCAAGATATATTTCGGCTCATACATAAAGAACTTATGGCATATAGAAAAGCTTGAAGAGAGGAATCGGCTTAGAGAAACAAAATTAGTTTATTTAGATGACGCCCTTTCTTTATTTTCAGTAAAGCTGGAAAGAAAAATTGCCCAAGTGTAAGTAAACACTATGACCCAAGACAGGCATTCCCCACAAAAACAAGCTTGTAAAGATGTGTTGTTAACTTAGGAACTGGGTGAAATATGATACAATAATCACTGACTTGAACTGGGTTTTATGGTGCTATACAAGCATGTGAACTGACATTTATTTCCCAAAGATTTATATCTCTAAGGTGTCTGTTCACTTTCCTTTCTTCTTTTTGATGTGTAAACGTACTTTACCATAACCGTCCTGATGTGTCGTTAAACCCTAACACAAACAAATAAATAAACAATCACTCTCTATCTAGTTGTAAAAGTGGATGATTTGGTCTGGGGACAGATTTACGATATACACGACGGGATTATATTGACTGGGGATGTGGTAGGGCTGACAGTGCAAGCATTACAGTGACTAACCAAGCTTCTAAGTCCCTTCTTATTCAGCATCCGAGAATATTTCACTTCACAGTGAAACATAAGTATGTATATGAAATATGTAACTCATTAAAAGCAGAATCATTTTATTGATGTTTTGCTTTATGCATATCTCCATGTGTAAGGTTTACTTAAGTCACTCTATTGTAAATAACTTTATTCCTTTCGTTACATAACAATGTTGCACACTATTATGGCGCTTCACTGTGGAGAAAAAGACCATTAAATTGATGTATTTTTCACGCCTGTGTTACTACAAGCTATTTTTTTTTTTTTTTATGAATTACTGAAGTCAGGACAATTTTACAAAACTAACATTTTCGGCTGCTGTGTCCTCAGCCATGCCTTGCAGCATATGCCTCAGAGAACAACAAGTAAACATTTGGGCAGGGGTATCAGTTACCACTGGACAGACCAAATAAGTTAGCCTGTGTGATCATTTTCAGAATAATACGATATGGACATAACAAAATGTCCACACACCCTGAATAGACAAATGCCACATCACTGGTTTAAAAGACTGACGTCAACAGGAGCTTATTAAGAAAAATAAATTTAACAATTTTACTGACATTAAGATCTCAGGAGTTATTTTCAATGTGACTATCTCAGCATATTAGAAACATGGCTAAATAACTTTTTCATCAGAGTCGAGTAAACCAGCTTTTTGTTTTTCACTGGCATCAGAAACTCAATGCATGAAAGATATTTTTCACAGAGACAAATTTTATACTAAGGACTGACAAATATATCAGGCGAAATGGGTCCTGGAAACGGAACCCCTTCAGTCTCAGCTCTGTCTAAGTAACAATTTCCACTTATGTCCTCCCCATCTTCAAAACAGAAACTAACATAACATTTTAGACGGGACATGATGAAATCTGATGCTCATCAAACTGAAGCCACCAAAGAAACCAAGACTTTCTCAACAGTGAGTGAATGTTTGGGTCATTTAAAAAATTTTTTTTTTTTTTTTTATTTAGGAAATATCTGAATGTTATCTACTGATATGACCTAAATAAGGATTAACAAGAATTTGTGACAATGATCCACTCTTTTCTCACTAAATTCAGCTGCAGCAGCAAGTTACCTCCACTGTCTTTGATTGCCAATATCTCATGTTCTGATTGATGGGGGACAAAGATTTTTTTTTCATCAATAAAGAGGGAAATGAGTAAGCCACCCCATACCAACAATTCTAAATGCTCAAAAAGTGACCAGCATTATGTCATGTCTCATTTTTACACTAAAGAGCCTGAAACGGAACTCAACGAAGCAGACTGGCGAAAGATGCATCGTATGAGCACGTTTATGGTGTTAATTTTTCTTTTTTGAGATGAAGTGATGCCACTGATTATTTTAAAACAGAGCTGAGGCTGAAATGGGCCAGAGGTGGATGCACTGTGTTCTCACACTAAATATGTTCAAACATTCTGAGGACAAAAGGCCTCAACAGCAAAAATATAAAATAAAAAATAGTATAAAATAAAGTCCAGGGAAAGACATTCCTATTACAAAAGAGAAATTTCAGTTGATATTGTACCTGTCAGATGTTGTAAATAACACAATTAGATCTAGTTGTATAAGAGTATACTAGAATCAGGCAAAAGAAAAATATGAAAATCTGCTAGTCTTAGATACAACGTAAACACATGATTGCACTTTTCTGTGACACACTTTAGGTTTCAAAAAAAAAATTTAAAAAATGGTGAACTCCCTTTAAATCTCATATACCTTGACAAATGCAGCAGTTTGTCCTAATATGTCTTGCGACCAGGGAAATGAGTGGGACGTCGCGCCAGGCAATGAAGACATACATTCGTTTTAGGTCGTTTTTTTAACTACTTTCCGACTGGGATACTAAATTTTTTTTTTCTTTCCACAAAACAACAATATAAAATTTTTTAATCTGAAAAAAAAAAAAAAAAAGAAATATTTTGGTACCATAATTGGAAAAATAGTAAAAAATGGTAAAAAACAGCTGTGACTTGAACTCACCTGGCGCGACTTCTAACTCATTTGCCCTGGGCGCAAGACATTTTATACCTATTTAAGTATCAAATAAGTCAAGACACAGTGATTGATAAAGGTAAGGTGTAATGCATACCGATTTCACAGACAGGATGAGTCATTTTTGGAAGCATGAAGAGTCAAGTTCAGTAAACAGCGTACCTTGAACTTTCACCTTGTTTCAGAGAGGTAATTAAGAAAGGTCCATTCTTGTTATCTAACAATTCACTAACATCACACCTGACATAGACATCATGTCATTACTGTCATCTCTTTATTCATTACAGTATATGTCCCCCTTGGGAAGCAATGATATGATTTTCCCAAATATTTAAACAGCTTCATTAGTTGGAGGAAACAAATTCAAAAGATAACGAGGTACAGGGAGAAAAAAACAACTACTCTACAAAGCTACGAAAAAGAAAAAAGACATGGACAGAGATGGAAAAAAAAAAAAAAAAAGAGAAAACAATAACTTATTATTGCCTTACCAAAATATCCATGTTGTCACTGTAATTGGAGAGATGCTTGATTAGAAATTCCACCACTACAGCAACTTGTGGGTTACAACTGCAGGATAAACCTCTGTCTCCCTGACTGCTCTGAGTTCCCTGTTGATCAATTGTTTTTGTTTCATTGTCTTGTGGACAACGTTCAAATGTTGCCTGAAGGTATGATGATTCCATATCCAAGCCATTTTGATTGTCATCATATAATATGTGAGATGACTGGGCAACTGTTAGGATTTCTGATGGTTCTTGTAGTGTTAAAGCATAGAGAAGTTCTGCCACACGAATCGGGGACAGACTGGGCATCTTCATCTGAACACTGACCTCTGCATCAGCAATAGGGATGACCCAGGTGATAAGTGTTTTCCGCAGTGGAAAACTTGAGCTTTTGCTCTGCGGACTATCTCTGAGGGAGGAGCCAATCACACTGGGCATGTAGTCCTCGGGAAGACCAAGCGAAGTGATGAGAGAAATTAAGAGCTGATCGGATGCTGGACTTGGATGGCTGAAAGCTGGCAGGAAGAGGTTCCAGATTTCTTTCACAGGCGACACCAGCCTGTATCTGACCATGCAGGCCATAAGCTGGTACCCATGCTCTTGATAGCCAGAGGCCTCGGCTTGTCTGGAGTTGATTGTGCTGTGGGTGTAAATCGATTGGAGGATGTAGAAAGAAGCTAGGGATACAAACATCGCATATATTCATCCTTGCAAGAGAGTCTATCATGTCCTTTCTCTTCAGAATATCTTGAAATAACTGGCGACATTTCATGAAACTATATTCTTTTTTTGTGTGTGTATGTGTGTAAATCATAAAAACAAAAACATTTAGGACAAAAGTATCAAAAGTAAATATCAACAGACCTGCAATGTCCCCAGTAAGATGTTGACTTTACCTAAATTCCTATCACTCCAAGTCAGATAAAAACAAAACTGAAACAAAAACAAAGTTCAACCCATATTTATTGTATCATAGTTTGTTCCTGACAAGCCATCAAACTGTCAGAATACAAATTGTAAGTCTCCCCTGATGAAGCATGTGATGGCGGTTCTATTTTCACAACATCACAGTTTTACCGTGGAGAAAATATGTCTTGAGCCCAGAGTAAATGAGCCGCAAGTCCCGCCGGGTGAGTTCAAGTCACAGCTGTTTTTTACCATTTTTCACTTTTTTCTGACTAGCATACCAAAATATTTCTTTTTTTTTTTTTTTCCGGATTAAAAGAAGGTTAACTTGACATTTTGTGAAAAAAAAAAAAAAATTTAATATCTTAGATGGAACATACTTAAAAATGAACAAAAACAGCCGTTTATCTTTGTTTACCGGTGCGACTTCTGACTCATTTGTCCTGGTCGCAAGTCATATTATAAAAAAGTTTTCAGTGAAAAGTCATTATAAATGATTTTGTCAGACAAAAATTCATTACCTGCTGCAGAGAGACCACAAAGTGTTCATCTGATCGGCCATGTCTGTTTTGATTTGTTTGAGTGGCTGAATGGCTTGGATCAGTGCCAATAAAACCTCAAATACAAACTGGAAAAGTCCACTCCTGCAGAAGGGGGACACAAGGTATTACAATACTGTTGGCATCACCTCACTTTCCAACATGGCAAGAGAATGATGACAAACGAGGAGACTCCTCGATAAAACAGATTTCAAAATTTATTCTCAGACAACTGTGGATCATCAATGTAAACTTAGAGAGCAAAAGGATTTCATGTCAAACTGCAAAACACAAATATATCTTTATCACAAACTGATTTCATGATGATGCAAATAATGTATTTATCCAAGTGAGACATACTTAATTCTAAAGAAAGATACAAGATGCTGGAAAGTCCTTGGACACCGAATGATGATTAAAAAAAAAATTAAAAAATGAACTTGATGGACAAATCTTGTTGTTATTAAATTATGTTTATTTGCATTGTTACTAGGTTGAGTTGACGGCTGAAATTTATTGTTGTCAGAACAGATTTTTTAACTAGGAATCGTCATTCAGTGTCGTAGGGCTTTCCAGTCACCCTGTACAGTCCTGTTTAATTTCATATCCACCAATCTAAGTAAGAAACAGTGCTGGCTGATTTCACAGCCTGATTAAAACATACCACGTAAGTAAGTGAAAAGAGCTAGAGATCAAACTTTATATATGTGGAGCTATTTTAAATCATAGGATATGAAGTGTTTACTTTACTTTGATGAAAGAAATCTGGTTAGGACTCTTTCATAGCCAGACATTCACTTTCAAAGTTGACCCCTGTGACGCCATGGTCAGTAAAATCCAATTTTCCCACCAAATCTCTTTTTCATGTCTGACTTTGGACTCATTTCACTTCACATAATATATCGTGGGCTCGGTTCTTTGTTGTCCTATCTCCATTTTGGGCGATTTGGAGATATATGTGACATATGGAAGAGGGATGGAAACTCTACCGTATAATGTAATTATTTCACTGATCACTTGCCCAAACAAGGTATATTTTGAAAATAATTTTGTCCTATCTCCTATGTACAAAAACAGTTGCTAAACACAACTCATCAATTTTCTCAATAGGATAGGATAACAGAGAACTGAGCTCACGATATGGTCTCTATCTCTACACAGAACATTACAGGTGACAGACACAAATATACCATCAAACAACAGACTTAAAACAGGCAGCACCTGATGACCCCGCATGGTGTTAAGGGCTAGGAAGGGCTGAATGTGAATAAAGCTTCGTGTTGAGTCCTACCTTTTACACTCTGCCAGAAACAAGGTCATAACCTGCAAGCAGGCGGAGAGACCGTTCTCATCAACACAGTCTGGGTACTTGTCCAGTAGTTTGTGAAAGACTTGGAGCCTGAGTGCAAAGTTACATAGAGAAAGCCTTCATGACATCATGGGTCACCAGTATGGTTGGTACAGTGTAAAACTTAAGAATGAAATTAGTAGTCATAAGTTGTTTTGATTCTACTAACAATGTATTTCGAGACTGGTCACATGACAGGGGAAATATTGCTCACATGTACCTTTGCTTAAATGGTATGACATACTAAATACTTATCATTCATCGAAACTTGTCTGCCATGCACAGAGCACGTACACAAAACAGCATATGAACGAAAACTCCTCAGTTATGTGACAGATTTTGAAATATGTAATTGTTGGTACGTAATGAGGAGTGGTGATGCATTTACTTAGTACAAACTAATTTTGTTCTTGTTTTTAATGTTAAGCACTCGGCCATAATTGTAAGGCTATTAGCTTTGTGCAGACTATTCCTTCATTGTAATATGAAAGTAACTACAATACAAGCAAAAATGCATCCAAAGTACAATTTTACTGATACCAAAATGCAGAGGATGAACCCAAGAATTCTAGTTTTTCTCAAAATTTAAGTATGTTCATGAAGTACTATTTACATTTCACTTCTCAAAACCTGTGCCATCATTTGTGTTCCAGCTGAGGCTGAGAGCACTGATGGCCATCCAGCCATGTCAATGGAGAAAGTCTGGACCCAATATATACTTTTCTTATATTTTATGCTTATTTATTTTAAGATCTGGAGCTATTTCACTGACATTCTAAAATTTGTAGTTCCAAGACATTCCTATACACTGCTGGTATTGATAATGTTTAAGAATGTAATAATGGGCTAGCTGTAGTCAGTACCATGCATAAATCATTTACTTGCCAAATCAATGTCAGAACTACAAAATTTTGTCACATACCACGGGACTGCCTGCAGATTGTTTGATCGCTCTAATACAATATCCAGCAGGGCTTTGTTCTCAAATGACAAACGCTGTCGCTTGGCAGGCCCGGCTCCAGAAACATCAACACCACTGCTGGATCGGTACTGGGTGGATGGCAGGACAAAGTCTGCAGGAACCAGTGTAGTCCTGGACATCTGGATATATAACACAAGGGTTACAGGGTTGTTCAATCCCTTTGCATGAAAAGGATGGAACATATAAGATGCAACACAGTAAAATCAGGCACTTGTCAAACTGAGGTGATTGGAGAAATCCTGTATTTTTCAACAGAGAACGAATTTTTAAGGCAATTTTTTTTTTCTTCATAGAATCCTTCTATATCAATGTAAAAATGTATTTTAGCATTAAATGTGCTGAAATACATTGTGTAAAAGCCCAAAAATTGTAATTTAGTAGCGTGGGCTAACAAAGATTAACGGATTTACTAAAGTGATTGGCCGTTTTCTCCCTGAATTCAGCAACAGGTCACCCCCATCATCTTTAATTGCCAATATCCGGACTTCTACTTGAGATCGAACAAACATTTTTTCAAACATAGAAAGGGAAATGAATAATCTTCACAGTGATACCAATAACTCAATATGCTCAAAATTTGAGGAGAGCCTGATTTCATCGTGTCGCATCTCAAACCACCTTCTATTTTCCTAGCCTATTTTCCTGCAGCAAGGTATAAAAACTGAAATACCATTACTGTAGGAGGGTGAAAAATCTGTGGCCGGCAAAAAAATCTGATGACAGGAAAATATGTTTGTTTTCTTACAAAAGTCTGACATTCCTGATGATGATCTGCACCACCAATTCTTGTAAATAATGAATGGGCTCAAATGATCTTTCTCTTGGGCCCCATTCTGATTCACTGACAGTCGCAGGAGAACTGAATTGTCTGGCACATTGAATCCTTGACCTCTGCAAGTGCAAACATATTAAGCAGAATTTCGAGAAAACCAGTCAAGGATATTCACAAAGATATGAAACGTAGAGCGAATACTCACAAAATGAAAATATCAATTTGTCTCAGAACTGAGGAGAAAGACAAAATGATCATTATGTTATGAAAATATTATACAGGCACTTATTTAACTACTTCTCTCAAGCATAAAGGCCTAAGATTGTGTCTCCTAAATGGAAAAGTTTATTCTAATTTTTCTTGAAAATTATACTCTCCTCACCTGCTTGTAAATATCAGCCACAAAGGCCACATAGTTTTCATCCAAAGTGCTGACTTTCGAACTGTGCACAGACCAAAAAAGAAAAGAGGGCAGCAATTATAGAAGAATTTAAAGTCAATGTAGAAAATTAAAAAAAAACAAAAAAAAAACCAGCAACTTTTAATTATTAGGATATTCTCTTTGTATATATTCATTCATTCATTCTTTGAAAGTTATTTACATCCACACAATACCTCCTCAGAGGACAACAAAATTTTCCACACATTCAGTCTAGGGCTGCTAGATTTCTTATTTTGATGCCTATCATTTTTCATCATTTCATCCGTTTGTTCATCTTTTCTCCACCTACTTCTCTCTCCATCGCTCCCATGGTCTGTCCATTCACCCCCCAAAGATCCATCCATTCATTCATAAATATTGCAGAATAAAGGCTGTGCTTATATTTAAAGCAAAACTAAACCTGTAGTTCTTCTGTCCCTCATCCGTCCATCCATCCACCCGCTATTCAATCTCTCTATCAACCCACCCACTCATCTATCCATCCACTGACCCACCCACATCCATCAGTCTATCCATCCATCCATGCTTCTTGTTTATCAAGGCTATCTCTTAACCACCCACTGAAAGAATATACAAAGTTTATACCTGGATTTGAAGTTATATCTGCCCTCCATCAAGTCTCTCACAATCATTTCATGAAGTTGTGGCAGCTGCTCCTGTTTGGGGAATAACAACATTGGCTATATGTAAAAGATATCTTACAGTATCGATACACGTTGAATCCAAGGCAAACTAAATCTGCTATCCCTGTCAATATTCTCTTACATGTTACCTTTAAATATTCTGGGACAGCAGCTAAGTTCATTTCTCATCACATATATCTTGTGCCCACAGCGAATGAGCCAAGCGATTATGAGTTACGGCCGTTTTTAGCCATTTTCCGACTGAAATATTAAAAGTTTACTTTTTTTCTTTTTCACAAAATGGGAAATTCAAACTTGTCTGAGTTGAAAAAAGAATTTGATATCTAAGTTGGGAAACAGTTAAAAATGGGCGTAACTCGAAATCGGCCACCTCAATTTAAGACTCATTTGCCATGGGCACGAGACAAATACTGTTACCAGTTTTCTTTATTTTTTTCTCTTTGTTAACTAAGTATTTTTTCTACGGCTCAAATAATTTATATTGGCCAATATTCCAATATCAATCTTGCTATTCATACATATGAGCCTAATTCTACACACATGGCAGCACCACATGTCGTTTGCCAGGGAGCAGATGCAGCAATAGTTGTAACATGGAGTTCTAGAATCATATTTCATTTCTATTTTATCACAAAAGTCACAGGAATTAACACAGCAAACATCGATTACTTTCCGTTGATAACATTTTCTTTTGATAGCTCACTACCAGAAGTAGTTCCTACAGCAGACAACATGATGTAGACCAAACATAGCACAGTGCATTACCACTCTAGCTTGGAAAACCATTGTGTAAATTTCAAACTGACAGAAGGAAAACACCATTTGAAGTATCTAGTGGGGGTTCTTGTGGTGAACTGGACTGCTATAGCTCTGGTCTAGACTCAGAACTTATAATCAGTGATGGAGACAACGAAAACTCATATGGACAAAAAAAGTTCTGTTTGTATATAAAGTCTTGTCTTTTTTAGAGCAAATAACGACAAACTAAAATTGATAGATCTGTTTTTTGATGTAAAAGTACTGTTTTTTTGTAAATCGTCACATGCAAATTGCATTAAAGTGGTGTGAATACTTTTATGTTATATAGGGTTGTTTAACGCTTGAAAACTGCCAAACTCCCGCTGTTGTAAATCTAAACATTGGCCAGACTCAAATGAATTAAATACAGTATGTTAATATCAAGACCGTATCCTTCTTTCAGGAAAAGTCCACTGTTTTCCAGTAAATGCACCATGGATTACTGATAACATAAGAATATAAGCAGGACAATGAAGAGAAAGTAACTAATTGAGATAAAGGTGGGAAAATATATTCTACGTGTATGTCTGTAGCAGTGGGAATATAAAAATATCTTGTGCAGAGTAAAGGAGAGAGAAACACATAACAGAGATGAATGAAGGAGGATCTGAAGGAAGAAAGGAGCAAAGGAAAGGAAGAAGGGATAAAGGATAGAAAGAAGGTTGGAAGAAAGGAAGGAACAAGGAATGAAGGAAGGAAGAAAAGAAGGGAGGAAGGAATCAGAGAGCAGTGAAGAAGAAAAGAGATCTACTTCTATTATGTGTCAGAATAATAAATCCCCACTATGTTCCACCACAACAACAGCTGTTCCACTTACATCTAAATAATGTAATTTTGCAATCCAGTCCAATGCTCCAATTCTCTTATGTTGCTGGTAAAATTTCTGCAACCCTAGTAAATGGCCTGTATTATGAAATTGATATATCAATACACCATTGTACCTGTACTTATTTTTCATTTCCGGCTCTGAAAAAGGAGGGGGGGGGGGGGGGGGGGGGGGAAAAAGAGGGAAAGGGTTT
>JBCAUA010236892.1:4284-20500 GCA_038406235.1 Peronia verruculata | reverse complement strand
GTAACCGGCGACCGGCGGCGACTGTAGGGGTTACCGATGTCGGCGACCGGCGGCGACTGTAGGGGTTGAAGGGTTAATACTTCTAGAGTAAAGTCACAGATCCTGTTCCAAATACAGGACTCCCACCAAATGAAACTGTCTATGGTTATGATACAATTTGTGCTGAGAATGAAAGCAAACGCTCGTAAGCAATGAAGTCGCTTTTCCCCATATTAGCTTACACGGAGGTGTTATGTTGAACAGTATTTCAGTTGTAGCTATACATATGTACTTTGATTTATAAAGCAGATTTCATCATTTCCAGCGTTAGATAAGGGTCACTATTAAATCTGATCAGAGAATGAAGTTTGCTGTCGTTGTGAGGGAAGCACATATACTGCCAGCTTTGCTGTGCTTTGGTAGGTGCCAGTGATCTTGGTAATGTTGGGTGAATAAGTTTGATGAGAGCACAAGATGCTTGGTAACAGAATACTATTAGAGCACTTTGTCAAGACATTTCTGGACATCTTGTTATGTTGTTACACTGCCTGACACTCCCGGAAGACTGACTGAGTAGATGGATGACCAGCATAAATATTTCACTATTAGAATGTAATGGACTTGTTGGTTGATAGGTGGAGAAAAAATAACAGAAAATTAGCCTGCATCAGTTTCTGTTGTGTTTTTATTACAGTATGCAGTAAAAATGTAAGGCAAACACTTTAAAGTGATAAGTATGTTCTGCTTCAAGGGTCAGATGAAGAAAACTATCAAAACTAATATTGTGGCAGTGTGTTGCATATTATCGATAGATTTCTCAATGTATGGCAGTTGTCTGAAGTTGTGAATTTTATTTTTGTTTGAACATGAAATGTATATGGGCTTTGTAACATGCTACAGAGTTTTAAACTTGTAAGTATTGTACATATATATTTCATGGATAATTTTTTTTTTTTTTTTGTTCTTTTCAGAATGTTATTTTTAAGACAACATTGTGGATATTTGGATGTAGCCTTTCTTTCTTTTCTTGATATTGTTGTTGTTAACTTTTGACTTACATCATCTTGTACATGGACTTATGTTTGAGTGTCTCTTTGCCTTTTTGCTGACATAGAGAAATCTATTTTCTCTAAGAGTCCCTCTTCATTTATTTCTCTTCCCATCTTCCAGTTAGAACATTTGCATTCAGTTTTACATTTGAGCATTAAGAGAAAACAGGCACTAGATGCCTATTCATTTGCTGAACATTTGCAGATAGGTATCTGAGGTACAGATATTGTGATGATTACTGTGGAAGAAGACCAGCACACTAAGACAGTTTCATTTTCTTATTTATACTTTCCAAATTTCCTTTACGGGACAGTTGGTGCTTAGAATAGAAACAGTGATGAATGAACAGGCATAATCTGTTCCTGTGAGTGCCATTGTATAATGTCATGAAAAAAATTCATGTGAATGTATTGGGTCATTTGTTAAATAAAATATCATCAATCCCCACAACTTAGCCGTCAACTGAGATTAAATATGTTTTCATTTGCAAAACAAGATAGTGTGTGTGTTCTTCTGTTTGAAGTGAAGATCAAGTTTTTTCAGATTTGTTTATCAAACTAAGAGTAAATATATATTTTTTTTTTTTTACACTTAAAAAAAAAACGAAGGAGCTTGCAAGATAATAAAAAAAAGGCAAATCAGTGATCTGGATGATTAAAAATACATCAGAAACTGTTACTGATTGCTGAATTTTGAAATGTTGTTTTAAAGGAGAGATATGAAAGTGAATCAGAATACCACAATGTTAACAGTATGATCTTATCAGTCTGTGTTAATTGCTTTGATCTGGGTTATAAACGTGTTTCAAGAGGCAGAACTGAGTTTGAAAGTTGTTGTTTAGATTCCACATGTAGATTGTAGGTTACCACATGTACTATCTGGGAATTAATATTTTGATTTGTCATGCATCTTGAGCATTGTGTATCCACTTGCTCCAAATGACATCTGTTTGGCACACTACATATTAGGTTGATTCCCACCAAGGTTTAGAGCTAGGTCTACATGAGATGATTTGTGAGTGCTCACTGGACTCCACTGATTCTTTAATCAATTTGTAATAGAGTTATGCTCTTTTGGAAAATAGAAACAAGAGAAAAGAAAAAAAAAATGAATTCAGGATATAATTTGCTGCATTTTATGTAGGTCACATATTAGAGTCATATAATTTACAGATCACTGCCTCTTATACAGCCTATTCCAGAACTAAATATTTAGGAATTTGTTTCTAAGAAGACAAACATGACAATTAAATTGTTTTTAAAGTCAAAACTTTTTTTTTTTGGTCAAAACATTGATAAATTGGTCTAATTTTCTTTTTCTCATGAAAAGCCACGTTTGATCCAAGTTGGTTAAATATCTGTATATATTGATCAACAGACATTTATGATTATCCAAATGAGAAAAGCATAATGTTAAAATGTATGAGAAAATTCTCAGTGTGTGACTGTCAGTGACAAAAATGATGAACGGTGGCTGTGCATAAATGGAGTATGTAAGCAAAACTTTCGATGTACATTTACAGCATGCATCATCACTTGTCTGATCAGACCTTTCATATGCCAGACCATCCATATGATGGATCCAAAAATTTGAATGCTCCAAAGCTAAAGATATCTATTGTGCTATTTGTACACAGGAACAGCGACGTGGCTGGTAGTGCAATCTGTTTCATGACTTCAATATGCATGTGTAGATCTTCATGCATATGTTGTAAAACCAGGTGAATGAGTCAAATGTTAACTGAGCATCACTGAGAAACTGAATTTTATGGATCCTGGGGTCACAGGAGTCGACCTGGCATTTGAATATCCCAAGATAGCTCAGCACAGAAAAGTTGTAGCTAAGTATACAGGCTTTCAGTTTCTGTGAAAAAGTACATTGACTTTCTTTGTCATGGACTCACATAACACAACAGCAAACACCAATGAAAACTGGACATCTGACACCAGGTAATAACCTGACCATATGTCATTTATCCTTATTTATCCTGAGCATTTAAAGCAGTTGAGGAGGCTGAAAAAAAACCCAAAAAAACCCAGCAACTATCAAACAGGATTGAAACTTATGGTCTGAACTGAGAAGTGATGATGTGAACCTGTTGGTCCTTAGTTACACCGCAGTTAGATTTTGTTTCAGCCTCACAGTTATTTTCAAAATAAATATATAAAACAATATGAAAGACATAGAGAATTTCATAATTTAAAGTAACTTACCCAAATGTCTTGCAAAACGAAGTTCATGGATACTAATGTATGTGTAAGTTTTCTGAACCAGGCTGAACAGAATTAATATTTAATAGGGAGAGCTCAAAGAAATGTATTGTCTTTTTTTTTTTTTTTTCATTGACTGCACTTGTAGTTTGCAAAAGAAAACTTCCCTTCATTTCTTCCTCAGATACAATTGCTATGGGAACCACAAGCAAATGATTTTCTCTCATAATATGCTGATTCATGGTTGTCATAGATAGTGAGTTTTTCTTTCTCCCTTTCTACATTGACTTCTTTCAATATGTTGTAAGAAGAAAAGAAAGAAAGAAAAAAAAAAAAAGAAGAAACAGTTGAATGACAAGTTCATTTTGTATCACCATTTTATTTTCCTGTAAGAAGTGGGTGTTAGCCCACAGTTAGTGGGCTTCATAGCTTCAACAGAACAAATACATTTTTATTGAAGAAACTACTGTAATTTGTGTCAGAGTTTTTTTTATCATGTGAGCAAATGATGCTTGTCCTCATGGGGGTGGAGTAAAAAAAAAAATATCACCTGTGGTTGTAGACATGGCATGTGGAACTGGGCAACTGATTTTATAAGCAACAAGATTTACTCTTCAGCATATATGCAGACATAACAATCAAACATTCGCATACACCTTTCTATTTACAATTTCTGTCAGATCTAATTTAAAACATTTTTTTTTTTTGTGACTTCAACCTTGGGACACTTAATAATTTAAAAATAGTGTCTATGTGCTCTCTTGAATTTATGATTAAAATGCCACTGAGAAAATATCTTTCATCATTAACTTAACTATAAATTATGGTAACAGATCAATACAAGAGAATGCCCGGTTATCATTTCTTTACTGAAATACTGTACCAATTGTCACGCTAATTACAAAATGTGCAATATTCACCCCAAGCCAGGATGTGAATGCATGTTCATGTGTGTTTTGAAAGCAATTTAGGTTTCCTTGGTCTGTTATTTCCATGAAATTAAAAAAAAAAACAACAAAAGGGACCAGCCACAGCTGCCATGTGTTATATAGAAATCAGAATCTGTTGCACAAATTCCTTCCTGACATGCATTCAGCTCTTAACTGGAGAGTATGCACACATATTGTTGTAGCTTTGTATATGAATTTTCAGCATCATATATCTGGAACAAAGCTACATGCAGCCAATATCAGAATTTCAAATACAGCACTTTTGTAATTTTGCTGAACTTGGTAAATTTTAATACATATGTACATGTATCATGGTTTAAGCCTGACAAAATTATTAGTATATGTAGATCTAAAATAACTGCATTTCATGCCAGATGAAAATCTCATCCTGACACACAGTTGCACACCATGGATATCTGTTCTCAACTACGGGAGATCGTTTCGCTGATGATCTACCCCTGAATCAATCTCCCGTAAGAGAGACTCATGGAAATGGAGATCATTTTGATTAACCCTGTCACCTCCCTTTGCCCAACAAAAGAGATGTTGAGCAGACAGACAGCAGTGGAAAGAGGAAAAAATCCTCCTACTTCTGTCATCGAAAGACTGATTATCAAAATATTTGATAAATTATAATCAAAAGAAGAAAACATTCTCTTTAAACTATATTATTCTTTTTATTTTTCATGGTGTGTGTTTCAAGCAAAAGGCGCAAAAGTGATTTTTTTTTCCCACTGTGCTACTTGTTCAATCCCTCTTTGTCAGGTAAAGGGAAGCAACAGGACTGAGCACAACTATCTCCCATTCTGCTCAAGACAACCACATTTCTGTCAGTCATATAGAATAATATCAAACGGTGTATAGAACATTGGCACAACGGTCATGATTCAAGCAGAAAATCATCTGTATTAGACCAACAAAAACTAAATTTCTTATTTCTCATAAAAATGAGAAATGTAATATCCACAGGACACCAGCAAAACCTTCCTCCTTGGGAGCTCAGTTGACCCTTTCACAGCTACACATATTCTCTCCCCCAGTGCTCAGAAAATTTCACAATGCTGAGAACATTTCACAAAATGGACAGAATCATGAGTGGATCAAACTGCAACTCCTTTTGTGTTAAGATTAAACCCGTTCACTGCTCTGTTGATGTACAACATATGTCACATTATGTCTGAGGTCTGATGCACTATTATGTACATGTACAGTGTATGTTAGCATGAAACTGTTTTATGTACCCAGTACATAAATAGCGCATTTGACCCGAGCCACATTCAGATGTACGTTCTACATCAAGAGAGCAGTGAAGGGGTGAGTAATACGCTTAAAATCAAACTGATACATGTACATGTATATCATTTGTCACTTCACTATATATATATCATGAAATTTCCAGAGTGAAAGTAGACTGGACTGAGGTGTGAAATTATGCTGGGAGATGAAATGTTATTAATCTCCCTTCCAGAGACAATGATATGTCGTAAATTTCAGTTTCAGTTTCATGAATAAATACTCATAACTCATACATCAGTTATGTCAAGAATTCATCTATTAGTATTACTATGCACCTTCAAAACTAGAATAACTTATACCTGTCCAACACTCACTGTTTGAATAAAACAAGCTTATCTTGAATGCATTTGAACACCCAAGTCCTATGATAACATTCCATTGTCAACACAAGAGTTCTAAACAATAAAGCATGAATCTGCATGAAATTTGGACTGTCCAATCCAAACTTTTCAAAAACAAATTATGCAAGTTCTGAGGACTTCTTTCACTCTGGGGACTAGGTGGGAGAATAAACATTGGTGAGATCCTGCAATTTAACATTAACACACAAATTAATAAATGTTTGGAACAAAGAACAATTTGTAACAATGTTTCCATACTACAGCAGTAGGGTGGTTTCTGATCAGTGGGAGATAATAAAAGCATCCGCTATTAGGCGGATGGATTCTTAAGTGGACTGAACCACTATCCTGATTGCAACGATTAATTGATTGTTACTGTTAAGTGAAGTTCTATCCATGCGAATTAGAACAGGTTCTCCATTGTATGTGTGTTTTGTAATTAGATCTAATAATTCCTGACGTTTTGGTGCATATTTTCATAAACAATGCCCAACATTCAAACTGTCTAGCGAGTTTCCATGTAACAGAGCCATTATTGAAAGAAAACGATATGACCATATTGCTTTATGAGTGACTTCTGTGTTTAAAATTAGCTAGACTGACTGACTAGGAAAACAACTGACCAGTCAGGCTAATCTTGTTCCTTCTTATTATTATACTAGAAAGGTTTCCAAATGTTGTTAAGCAATGAAATGGACAGGTGATAGTCCATGTGAAGCCTGATCATGCATCAACCATCATTTCCCCTCCTTGTACCCCATTTCTTCCACTCCCTTCACACCTAGAAAATGTGCATTTCTCTCAGGTGCGCAATTTTGTGTGAAATTACACCATGAATGCTCATGTATGTCTTGGCTCAAACCCTTAGGCAGATTATTTGCTTGGGACCAGCTTCTTAGAGGGGTAAATTATAGAGAAAAACTCCATTTCGCAGTAGAGACGGGTTTCTGGACGGTCTGGGCTCTTAGGCGACGGGTTCTTAGGTGGAGATCATTATATTATATTTAATTACCTGAATTCCTCACTTAGATCTTACTGCAACACTTACAACAAGCCACTATACATGCTACAATATAGATATACAAAAATTAATGGCCTATAAAAAACAGTATGGCTACAGCCACCATACAGGACCACAAACAAACAGCTTATAGAGATGATAAAACATTCTTTCAAACTGATGAGATATAAAGACACAGAAATCAATTGCATGGGGATGCCACATTTTTTGTTTCACCTTTGACAGAACAGAAAGACCCGTTTCAGTGAATTCTATGGTTTCTGAAGAACAGCAAACTGACAGCTGCACAAGACTTTCATCCAAGATCATTCACACCATGGGCATAGAAATGCAAATGATGATGAGTCCGTCTGAGCTATAATTTTCATAAAATTGTAATTAAATTTACATGATATTCAATCTTTAAGACAAGCCTTTTTCTATGGTATAATCATCTCCATGGTGGAGCCAGAATGAATGAACTGCATATGTGCATGACTTGTAAGATATACTGGTAATGTTTGTTTTAAATAGCAGTTCTGCTAATCCAGTTTACAGGACAGCATCTGCAGTTTCAAAACAGGACTTACCTTCTCAGGTAAAAAGGACAAAACCTTAAACTAGTTGGCTTGATAATTTCAGATTTTCCCAATTTCTTTTCACTCTGATGTGAATTCTGTGCATCATGTGCAAGACATAAAGATACAGTTCACTGTTACCTCCCACCTCTCTTATTAAGCATAAGCCATCCTTTATTTTCATACAAGAACTCAAACTGAATGTTACATTGCCAATCATCAGCTTGTTGTATCTATGACAATATTCTTTGAATTCCTGCCAACATTTGATCTCAGGTCAGAACTTGGATCAAAATCAGATCATTACAGTACTGGATGTGTGTTGTTAGTGTGAGAAAGGATAAGGACTTGGATATGTGGTAAATTTTCTCACACACAAGAAAAAATAATAATTTGGGTAACAGTGATGTGATCAAGAGAAGAGACTAAAATATGAGGAATGAAAAATTAAATCTCTCTCATTTTTTTTGTTTTTATAATACCTTCCTTTCTTTAGTTAACTTTCGTGTAGAAGGTCAATGTTTTGCTGACTTATCCATTTTCTTTATGAACCTTACAATCTTAGGAGGAATGAAAAATTCTCACACATAAAATCTATGTTAAAAAGCTGATACACAAATTACTTTTGGTTTGGATGTTATCTATGTGATTCTGTTGAATTTGATTTTGCTTTGTCACTGGCACCTTCTATTCCTGTTGTTGCTTTGAAAAGTTCATGCAGTTGGCCCACTTGTTCCACTTGAAAGTTATCCAGCATCTCTGGTGAAAGATTCATCCCTACATCTTGTTTCTTTTTCCTCTGAGCCAGCTGTTTTGCCAAAGTTACATAATATTTCTGAAATGGCAAACAATATAGTAATGTACAAAATGACCGTAAGAGGACAAAAATAAAAGATGTATAAATTGCGCAACAGATACTTTGTATGATTCAGCTATATCCCTGACAACAAAACAAAAATGAGGTATGTATATCTTTTAAATGTCTCAGACACTGGAACAAATTAGCAGCGCTTAGCAAAATGTGCTTAGGTCATGAAGGGAAATTCACGCTAAAAAATGAAAAAAAAAAAAAAACTACAAAAGAAGCAAAAAAACAAATATTGTCCACATATTGTCGTTAGTGTGACTATATGCATCTCTACATGTATTTATTGTTCTCTGTAGACCAGATTTGAACACACACAGATGGCTATCTTGGACATTTATCTCTTTCTTAGAGAAGGTTTAAAAAATAAATCTCATTCCCACTGCAATTGTATGTCCTCCAACTTAAATTTTACATGCTGTATTTTTATGAGTTAGTCCTAACTTTGGTTTTGTTTTTAAAATGTCAACATGTAAAATGTCTTGACTCATAGCATCTTTCTCATTTTCTTCCCAATTTCCAAACAAGCTTCCCCCTTTCTCTTTTTGGCACATATTGTTCTGGTCTATAATAAATGCAAGGCTGTTTGGATCATGATAACATTCAGATTCTCTGAGGTGCTTCTGCGATAATTTTTCAACATTATATTTTTATTTTGAACCCAGCACACTAGTGAAGAGAAAAAATCAACCATATCACACCAATATTTCTTTGACCATTTGAGTGGAGAATCTATTGTTGACTTACTGTCCATTCCTCCATGAAGACATCCACATGTTCTGCCTGAGCTGTTTTGTGAGCCCGAAATTCCTCTTTCACATACTGATCTCCTATGGCTTGCATTTGCAATGGAAGACCTCTGTGAAGTTTCAGCAGGGCTTTGTACAGCGCTCTCACACGAGCAACATGACTTATATTTGAAGCCATTCTTTTTGAAGATTGCTGTCAGAAAAACAGTAAATTAATATTATCTTGTTAATATCATAACATTAATCCTGGTAAATTATCTCTGTCTGTGACATTCAATTTCAAACTCTGCATTTCACTATAAAAGAAAAACTTATGATTGACATAAAAATAAGTGATTCATAAATGGTATCAGCTGGATATTCAGAGCTGATAGAGTATTATGAGGAATTATATCTGCGGATTTATCTGCTGATTCAGGGCTGATATTCAGAGTATTGGGAGGAATTAAGTCTGCCCGAAGCTGCAACTTTTAATGTATCAACCTCAGGGCATTACATTCCCCCTCCTTACATGATTTATAATGTAGGATCACATCCATGTCAATAGACAGAATGCAATTCCTTCTGCAATAGAAGAGTCTATAGACAAATATAAATGCCTACTTAAATATTCATATAAAATGAATCCTGCCCTTTCTCAAACAAGCCTGCAATTTTAATGTTAATACTGTTCTTGCTACTGCATCCAGCTCAAATTAAGCATCGATGAATAATACACTCAGAATTCAATTAATGACTTGTCAACAATTTAAAATATCTTGGCAAACAGATTTAGATCTAGATCTAGATCTAGATCTAAGTGCTTTTGTTCATTTTCGTTTGTTTTCTTCAATGACCTTCAGATGTGGCACGATAGCTGTGATATAAATCTAACATTAACTGCCATTATCTGCACCAAATACAAAAATTAGGCATGTCAATCTGCCTACATGAAAAAGTAGGAAAAGTTCCTATTCTTTAGCAACAAATAAAACTGAAGTACATTAATGGTAAATAATACCAGATTTGGGGCTAATTGAGAAACACTGACAGCCAAAAAAGTAGGAAATCCTACTAAAGTAGGAGATTTGACATCCCTGAGAAATCTAAACCTAGATCTAGATTTGGCTAATGTAGATGTAGATCTAGACCTAGATCCAGTTCGTGATGTACGATAAAGTCACTAGATCTAGATCTAGACTCTATCTAGATCTAGATGTATTTCCATGTATAGCACATCTAGATCTAAATCTAGTCATCTACGATAGCATATTATTTGTAGAGTTGAAGCATCAGCACCTTGTTTTCTTCTTTCGATCAGAATTTTCCGATTAAGAGCTCACTATGGACACCAACTAGGCACGTCAACTTTATTTCTTACAGATTTGGTATCATTGTCATTGACAGTGGCAATATCCCCAGTTTATGCAACAGTTTACTCTGGTTTTATCGATATTTCTAATGTCAATGATCGGTTATTTTCTTCTGCTATTCCTTATTCGAGTGGATTAAAAACATAAGCGAACAGTCCGTACAAACAAAACAAACCTACCAGAAGTTACTGCTGTGTGTGAAATTCATTAATTAGATCTAAGTGAAGTTTGAGATCAGGCCGATGAATAGAGCCATATGAGTGAGATAAACTGTAAAAATTTGTCAACACACACCTTGAAAAATATGCATCATTCTGTCATTGTAGAATTCTGTATAATGTATTGATTATTCTCGACCTCTTCACTAATCCTTGTTTTCCGTCCATTGCTCAATGCACGATTCCACCTGCATTGTTTTGGCCATATTATTATGATATAGATCTAATTAATTTGAACAGCCATTCATTCTTCGCAAAATTAATGGCCTTAGACTGATGTTAGGTGAATACAGGTGTGTGTGCGTGTGTGTGTGTGTGTTTGTGCGTGTGTGTCTGTGTGTGTGTGCCTGTGTGTTGTGAGTGTGGTTATGGTTTCAAGATCAGTTTTTTTGTTCCTGTTTCAGGATTTCAGTATATTTTGCTTTCTCGAGTCCATAAGCTTATTGTAGATTTTCTTGCAATTTTATCCCTACACTTAAAAGGATTCAAATATCAATAATATGAATAACTTGATATGGTAGAACTGGCACCAAAATGAACTCCCTTCAAGCATTTTTTATTATTATGTGTGGTCCAGAGCCGGACTGGCTACTCGGGAGTTTGGGAGTTTCCCGATGGGCCGGAGCGTCAGTGGGCCGGTAGGTCAGTAGGCCAGACGGTCGGAGGGAGAGAGAGAGAGAGAGAGAGAAGAGAGAGAGAGAGAGAGAAACAGAGAGAGAAAGAAAGAAGAAGCAGAAAAAGAAGAAGAAGAGGTAGAGGGACTTCTATGTCCCAGGTGAGCCGGTTAAACTGACAAACTCTCGGGCCGATTTTTCGAGCCAGTCTGGCCCTGGTGTGGTCCGTTCTGTATGCTTGTGAAAGCTCGACTTTGAGCAAAGACACAGAAAGGAGGCTGGAAGCTGCTGAAATGTGGTTCCTCAGGTGAATAATAAGAATAATATGGAGAGAGAGAAAAGCGAACGAAGAAGTAATGTCAGTGGCAGGATATGAAAGATCCCTCATAAAGACCATAAGAAAGAGGCAACTGAAATTCCTCGGACACATCTGCAGGAGGAATGGACGAGAGAAACAGATGCTATGTGGAAAGATCCGGGGGAAGATAAGCAAAGGACGGCCATGAATGAAAAATATTGACAGCCTTAACAGATACGCCAACATGAATGAAATGAGCAATACCGAGTTGATAAGGAGAACTGACAACAGAAGGGTTTGGCAAGCCATGGTAGTCGATGACATCTGACACCTCCAGATCTGAAACCTAAAGAAGAACTCGATATGGTAGAAATTGACTGAGTCGGTATCACTAACCAAGTTTTCGAACCTTGTTGGCTCTTCCTCGGGACAATAAAGAATACACAACAAAGTGTAAACAGTGCATTGCTGCACTGTATTTGAAGAAGATATTAATTTAAATGATTTATTTAATGTATGGGAGAGGGTTTTCACTTTTCACTTTTGTAATGTGAGTAAAATAATACAACTTTAGGAGGAGTTAGAACTTTACACCTTCTGATTTACAATGGTCAAATGGTACGATTTATATTTTATATTTATTTTTTTAAACTTATTATTATTATTTTTTTAATTATTATATTTGTTATTTTTGTTCCATTTTATTTATTTATTTTTTAAAATTTATTTTGCTGCCAATCTTTTTTTTTTAAATTTGTTTGATATGTAAACATAACTTTACAAAATTTATCTATAGTAAAAGTGATATCACCAACTGTCGTTCTTTCTTTTACTTTGGAAGCAACATCACTATCATTTTTCATAAATGTCTTCAAATTCGAAACTTCGACTGTCAGACAGTAACTAGCTTTAACAGATTCAAAGAAACAAACAACAATTTGGAGAATCGATGGGTTAGAAAATTGGATAAACTGACGGACCTGGCAAAATTATCCACCCAATGGGATCTTCTTATTCAGGACAATAAATCTCATTTTTATGTTTCTTTCTTTCTTTTTCTTTTTTTTTCTTTCTTTCTTCCCTCCTTTCTTCCTTTATCTGTCTTTGTTATTCTATTTATGTACCAACGTTTTATTTAACTAATTTACTTCTGTCTGTCTGTCAGTCTGTCTGTATCTCTGTCTGTCTGTCTGTCTGTCCGTCTACATGCATATGTCTGTCTGTCTCCCTGCCTGCTAGCCTGTCTGCCTGCTTGCCTGCCTGTCAGTCTGTCTGTCTGTGTGTTTGTTTTTCTGTCTTGTGTGAAATCTGACTGTGATTTTAGTCCATGGTTTAGAGCTTTACAAAACCGTACAAATGTTTACCAAGTCCATCTAGGTGGAACTGGAATGTGATTTACTGTTACGTTTATTATTAATAACGCCATTCTTATTATGATTATTACTATCATTATCATTCAATTCTTCTTCTTCCTGTTATCAGCAGTGGTATCGTAGTACATGTATTGGTAGGAATCGTGGTGATTGCCACGATAATAATAGTCATTAGAGTTGTAGTGCTAAGAGGTGGAAGGAATCGTAATAGAAGAGGTGGTGGTGGTGATAGTAGCCGAGTAGTAATAGTGGTAGTAAAAGTAGTAGAAGTAGCAGAAGTAGTAGTAGTAGTAGAACTAGTAGTACTAGTGCAGTAGTAGTAGTAAAGATAGAAATGAGGTAATAGTATCAGTAGTAGTATTAATAGTAGTAGTAGCAGTAGAAGAAGTAGTAGTGGGTAGTGTAGTAGTAGTAGTAAAGATAGTAACGAAGTAGTAATAGTAGTAGTAATAGTAGTAGTAATGGTAGTAGTAGTAGTAGTGTAGTAGTACTAAAGATAGTAACGAGGTAGTAGTAGTAGTATTAGTTGTGGTAGTAGAAACCGTAATAGCATTGGCGGTGATGATGGAAGTAGTCCGCTAGTAGAAGTACCAGTAGAAGTAGTGATGCTATAATAACTAGTAGTAGTAGCAGCAATACTGTAGTGGAGGCAGTAGTGGTGATGTAAAAGTAATAGCAGTAGTAGTAGTAGTAGTAGTGGTAGTGGTAGGAGAGGAGGGGTAGTAGTAGCAGTGGCAGCAATGGCAGTAGTAGTAGTAGTGGTAGTAGAAGGAGTAGAAGGAGGAGGAGAGGGAGAAGGAGGAGTACATGTACATGTAGTAGTATCAGAAGTAGTCATAGTAGTAGTAGTAGTAGTAGTAGTAGTAATAGTGCATGTCATCGGAAAAAGCGGAGGAGTAAGAGTCCTGACAGCACTAGCGCAGCAGCAGCAGGACCATCACCACCATCACCACCACCACCACCACCACCAGCAGCAACACCAGCAGCAGGACCATCACCACTAGCAGCAGCAGCTACACCAGCAGCAGGACCACCACCACCAGCAGCAGCAACACCAGCAGCAATAGTAGTTGTAGTAGTAGAAGTAGTAGCAGTAGTAGCAGGAGAAGGAGGAGCAGTACCTCTCGTGGCATAATAGTTGTAGTAGAAGTTCTAACAAAGTTTGCAATGGTAATACGGCAGCACTAACAAAGACCATAGCAATACAGGCAAAAGACTTAACCCTCTAAACTTCACACTCTTGACAAGTGTAATCTTTAATCCCTAACATCCAAATATGAACTTCATGGCAGAGAGAATCAGAGTAAAATATTGTTGAAGAGATGCGGAAGTTATGAAATTGTTTGCTTTGATTCTCTTCCTTCTGGCAAGTCTACTCAGATTGCTTGCCATTATGTAAATCTAAGCCATTTGTTGAGAGTGACCTTATCATATATGAAACACTTCGTGTGCTCAGTTCTTTGTTGCCTTAGCTCCATTTTTCACATTTTGAGAAAACTGATGAGTTGAGTTTAGCAAACTGTTTTTGTACATAGGAGATAGGACAAAATGATTTTCAAAATATACCTATTTGGGCAAGTGATAGGTGAAATGACTACAGTATATGGTAGATTTGCTATCCCTTTTTTACATGACCTATATATCTCCAAATCACCCAAAATGGAGATAATGCATCAAAGAACTGAGCTCGCGACATATGGGTCTATGTAAACAGAAATCGAATCTGAAACTGTCAGAATCCGTCGAACAACACATTGCAGAACATATTGATCACATTATATACAGCATTATCGGATAGGTCTCTCCTAAATATCGCCATTGCCGCTTTCATGGTCACCCGTCTTTGACCTGACCTGCTGTTGCTAAGGACGCTGTATTTATGATGATGGAGTAAACATTTCTAATGGATTGGCGTTGTATTACCACTTCAGCACACCAAATATTTATCCTCGGGAGACATCTCAGTGGCATTAGGATTTGGGCTCTTGTGGGGCAAACAAGACAGAGGGGAATATTCATAAAATGTGGGGTGTCGGAGTAGAACACGGGGAAGTGGGAAAATGCCAACAACAACAGTGAGCGATCAGTTTTAAATTTGGTGAAAATTGGAAAGGTATAGACTAATGAGACTACAGGATGAGCATATTATTTAGTTCTGTTAGTACTGTGGGCCCTAGCCCATTTCTCGTAATTAACGCGAGATAGTGGATTCATAGGCATCACAGTATCTACTTATCTTTGGCAGATCCATGAGGAAGTTACAGGAAATTGATGAATAGACACCATAGTGCATACTACCTGATGCCGGCGTTTAAAAAATAAGCTTATTCTGTTACGCCTAGCAGCTTTGGGCTACGGTCAGGGTTAGGTTTCATGTTTAGGGTTAGAGTTAGAATTAGGGTTAGGAGGTAGGGTTAGGGCTGCAAATATCCGGTTAGGGCTAACATCTTTGGGCTAGGGTTAGGATTGGGGGTGATGTTGAGGGTTAGAGTTTGGATTAGGGTCAGGAGTTCGTGTTAAAATTATAGTAAATATAGGCAGTGTGGTGCTTATCCAGTCCTGAGTGACGAATCAGCACGCTGGTATCCCTCTCTCTCCGGCCACTAAACAAGTAATACGTCTGATACTTTACAGATTCCCCCCCCCCTCGTTTTCTTTCTTTCTTTCTTTCTTTCTTTCTTTCTTTCTTTCTTTCTTTCTTTCTTTCTTTCTTTCTGTCTTTCTTTTGTTTATTTGTCTGTATGCATGTCTGTCTGTCTGTTTGACTGTCTTTCCTGTCATTCTGTCTTTCAAAGTTTTCTTTGCTTCCCGTCTTTCTTTTTGTCTGTTCTCTCTTTCTTTTCTATCTGTTCTTTCTTTCTTTTCTATCTTTTTTTTTCTTTTCTATCTTTTCTCTCTTTTTTTTTCCTTCTTTCATTTTTTTTTCTTTCTCGCTTTTTTTTTTGTTTGTTTTTTTAAATTTCTGTCACCCTTTCATTTTTATTTTGTTTGTTGTATTGGCTGTTCACTTCTTTGTCCCTCGCTTTTATCTCTCACTTCCTATTTAGGCTCCCCCCCCCCCTCCTCCATTTTTATCTTCTTCTTCATTCTTTCTTAATTCGTTCTTTCTTTCTTCTCTCATTCATTTCCTTTCTTACTTTCTTTGTTTTCCTTTTTTTTCGTTCTTTCTCTTTTGATACTTTCTTTCTATCTTTATTTCTTCTCCCCCTCTTCCACTCCTATTCCCTCGTCCACCATCTTTCCCTTACTTTTGTTTTCTCCTGCAAATCTTTTCTTTGTTACTTCGGATGTTTCTAGCAAGACAATGCAGAAACCTTTTTTTTTTTTTTCTACCATGAACAAA
>JBCAUA010236782.1:0-20502 GCA_038406235.1 Peronia verruculata | reverse complement strand
GGGTGGTCATCTGTATCAAAAATAAGTACACCAATGACGTTATATATAGTGGCTGGGTACCTGTACTTAGTGCAATGCTGATATCTAGGTGAGTATACTTTTCATAAACTCGGTAATTCGATAGATATTATTATATATATTTTAATCATATGAATTGGTAGGCCAAAAGTCATGGAATTTCCAAATTTTCATTTAAAAATAATCTTGTGAAAAACTGGGAAATTGTCATATCAGGTAATAAATTTTGACACATTGATGTGCCGAACAAATATTCCAGAATTTCTGTTCATGGCATTCTTCAATTGCCTTTTAAGTTGATGAACATGAATGTAAACAAACACATTGTTGCTTGAATCATGGACTTTCTGAATCTGACATGTCATCCAGAATATGTCAAACTTAAATTAGCACCATAACATTCACATTATCAATAATTGTCACAAAAACTAGGGTCTTTGTGAGCTGTATGCTTCCCCTTCCTTCTTTACCATCTATACAAAGGACTGTTAATAATGAGTTGAAAAACTTTCCCATCAGTAAATATATGATGACACCACCATTCAAGGCTTATTTTCAATGTCAGCTGACATTCAGTACACTATAGAAAAACATGGTAAGTGGTGTGATGAACTGTTTTCATCACCTCAGAACCAAGAAAATGAAGAACTAATTGTTGATTCTAGAGAAAAAAAAAAAACACAAGATTTCCATCTAACTATTAAAATTAAAAATTGAAATTAAAAAAATAACATGTCAAACAAGTGGATACTTTTAACTATTTGGGAGTAAATGTAATTTGAAATTGACAGCTTCTTTCATTCTCTCAAATGTGAACAAATTTAGTATTTTATCAGTTAACTATATTTCTTTTAACAGAGATAATATTTCAGCAAATATGTTTTGTAAATTCACCATACAGAGTGCGTTATAAACTTTCTGTTTTGCAGCTTGGACAGGAAGTATACATGAGCATGAAAAATGAAGAATAAGTAGATGTCTATCAAGAAAGCGGTTTTAGAGCTCATGTTGAGCAAACAACCAAGCTATGCTAGATCTATATCCTACCAGTTTTGTTTGACTCTGTTCAAGCAGTACAGCACATCTATATCCATGTCCAATTCTTCTTTGTTTCTGAGAGGATTGAAACTTGAATGAAATTCTTCATTTGATATCACTGTGTACTCATGTTATGTTCTACATTCAAGTTATTGCCCATAGAGCTGGCATATATCCAACCACTTCATATTATCAGTTACGGACCAAAAAATCAATGCAAAACAATCTCAGTGTTATAATGAAAGATATTGATTTAGTGCTGGGCTAGTCACACATGTAACTTGTATGAGGCCCAAAATGAGATGTTCATTACAAAGGTGCTACGCAGAATCCACCTGTGACAAGCACTGACTTCACATAGTCTCATTTATCACTGATACCTGCTTGCCATTTATTTTAGGTTTAGGTAAGCGCATTCAACAATAGCTTTGACTTACAGTTAGCATTATTATTCCAGGGTTTTTTCTTCCCTAACTGCCCACATGTGTTGGCATGAATTTGTATTTACACCATGTTACACCAGTATGTCATGTTGCTACATATAATTTTTTTATACATTTTACTCTTTTCTTTTTTCATTAACAGTGTAGGGGGTTTGATATTGGATTTTACAGTGGGAAACTATGATGGTATAGCTGTTTTCCAGCCAGTCATAAATGGTAAGCAGATGGATATCTCATAGCTGCACACTCCCCACTGTCAAGTGTCAACAAAACTGTGTTGTTCCTGAAACACTTGAGAATTTTGTTGGCATTTTTCAATTTCAGCCAGCGTGTATAAGCTTTCCAACCACCTTTGGGGTTATTATCTGGGCTGAGTCGAATGTTTGAAGGAATACTTGGGATGTTGAGCATTGCCTTGAGACAGCTTTGACTTAAAATTAACATTGTATGACACTGTCATCATGGCAAAGCCTTAAAGAATTAATTATGTATGGTGCCTTATTTATGACATATTGAAAATATTTGGAGAATGATCCACATCACAGTTTTAAGGGGAAAATATGTTAATCTAGTTTTTTTTTTTTTTTTCCAGACAATTAAATGTGAAATTGAATCAGAAAATTGAATAGGAAATTCACTTGATGTAATATGATGTATGCTGAAAACTGTTGATCCCTGGCTCTTCTACCTGTCATTGCATTTTCTAGACTGAGCTTCTCTAGAATAATAGGGACTGACAATGACACTGTCAGGCTCAAATCACACACTCTTGGCTAATCCTAAAAGCTGTTTGGCTGTTAGAAATTTTACCATTGGCCCCAATGGAATGATTCCAGCTTCAATCACTTAGTTTGAGCTTTCTGTTATCACTTATTGTTAGTCTATCTATGTCATGAGTAGATTTATGAGAGCAGTATGACAATACTTTCAGTTCTCCGTTTGTGCTGTTCTTTTAAAAAACATGGAGAGGAATCATTCCCAAGACATCACAATTAAGTTTATATTTGTAGTGAAAACTGATTTCAATTCTCTCAAAATTTTTGAGCTTTGTAGAAATATTTAGTGGAAATGGAGACTATTGACTGTTTTAGATAATCACATTTTTCTTACATTTATATGATATTAGTGCTATACATCAACATATATACTATGCTTATTATGTTTGTTTCTGTCAGTAGATTTATAATGGACAGCGTAAACTTTCATTTTCACACAATTGGACAGGTGCAATTTTTACCAGGTGACCTACAGGTCCCAAAAACATGTATGGTGTGGTTTTCAGTTTGAACAGTCTCCAAAATGTAATCCATTTATACATTTAATTATTGATCTTGTTTGTAAGTGAATAAACAATGCTTTTGTTGTCATTTAAGACATGTTTTGTAAGCAGTGATGTTGTCCCCAGGTGTGGGTGGCAACCTGGTGGCTGTCCATGCCAGTAGACTGAGCACTTCACTGCATGTGAAGGGCCGGCCAGGGGGTCCAGTGAGAGATGGTCGACTGAGAGGATGTCTGAACATAGTGAAAGTCTTCTTTGGGGATGGTGAGAACCTTCTACATGTTTCGGTCAATCAGGGGTGCTGATTTGAGTTACATAGAAGTGTAGTGGATAGGCATAACTAGCAAACAACAACAAAAAAAAAAAAATGTAAAAAAAACAGTTTTGAATGCAGATGTATAAACTGTAATTTGAGATAAAGAGCATTTATTATTTGAAAGAAGTTTAAGGAAATCAATGGTTTCTTTTTAAAAGGGGTTTATCTTGAATAGTGATGCTTTCTATGTATATAAATACTTCATTAACTTAATAGTGTGAAAGCTTAAGTCACTTGTGTTTGATATATTTATGTTTCATTTAAAGCTATACCAACAATATTCCATAAAACTTTCATGCATTGGAATCCATTTGCCATATCACTTCCGATTTTGTTCTCTTTATAGGGGTGCATGCACGGGCGGCCAGAATGCTCACTTTCCTCACCATTCCAGGTCATTTGTTGTTTACCTTTACCATTTTCTACATGGGAGCCGGCCACACTTCCAGCACCTTGTTATTTCAGTGTTTTTACCTCACTGCTGCATTATGTCAGGTTAGTTCAGCTATTCAAGCCATTCCAAACAATTACCAAGAAAATGCTAAGTGTGGTTTGGTGCACATTTTTAGTAATCCATGCTGAGCTACATAACAAGCTAATGATATTCTTTTGTTCTGTGCTTACCCACAAACTTGCAATGCAAAAATTTTAAAATTGCAATACCCTCCTCTTTTACTGTCTTCTCCTAACATGAATCTTCCATTGCATCATGGAAATTTTAAATATCCTCCTAAAATTTATGAAATCTTACCAAGAAAACCACTATGAATTTATGTTTATGAATGCTGTGAACCTCACTTCCTCCCATTTTTCTTCCAGTTTTAGGATAAAAGACCTCTGTGCATGTGAATTAATTTTGCATACGATGTCATTTTACTAAAATAACTGACTTACAGAGTGATGCAGGAATGTCAAGCTTTCGACTTAAGTCAGAAATTCAACTCTCTGATCTTAACCAAATCTCTTATTTTAGACAGGTCCCTGGCTGACTGTTCTTTTTTTTTTTTTTTATTTCCCCATTGATATTTTTTTTTAAAGCGGTACAAGTTTTGCACAATGAATAGGCAATGAAATCCTGATGCTTTCTGCAAGAGTCCATCTATTGTTTAGTGGCTCGTTAGGAAAGAAAATTCATAGAGCTCAGTTTCCCAAATATGCAGTCAGTCGATCAAATGAGAGTTGATCGAAAGTCAGCATTTGAATCCTGTGACAAATGATGAATCCTGTGACAAATGATATGGCCTTGGTCTAAAAAAAGACTGAAGAAAAGACAGTTGTGAGAGGGAGTCTCATCAGGCACCATCAAAATCTAGATAGAATAGCCACATTCCCAGATTTTAATTTTTGTAGCATAGTACCAGTAGGTTTGTATTTTCATGTCATAAATTGTCATAATCCTGCCAACTTTTTTGTTGAAAACAATTTGATTCCTCATAACCAAAAAACTAAGCTCTGTTTTGTTTGGGTTTCAGGTCATATTGCTGCTATACATTGCCACCTGGATGGTCCCATATATCTGGATTGGAGGTGCCGACCCAGATAACGTGGCCATTCCCTATCTGACAGCACTGGGTGATCTTCTAGGCACAGCTTTCTTGGCCCTGGCCTTCCATTTATTGTACCTGTCAGGTGATAGAGATGCGGACATTGGAGACTAACATTTTACAGCGTGTATTCAAGTCCTTGACTTTGTGTCCTTTCCTCCCGACATAGCAGTCCCGTTTCATTTTTTTTTTTGTGTGTGTGTGTTCCTTTTTAAAACTAAAATGAACTTTTCCTTTCTAGATCCATTATACTTAAATTATATAATTTGTTTTATAATATTTTTTTTGTAGTGATTTTGTTCTATGATTTATTTGTTCACCATTTTAGAATGATGTGATAGAACTGTTGGACAGGGAATATTTGATGCACAATTTATAAATCAAGGATGTCAATTTTTTCACTTAAAAAAAAAACAGTAAAACAGGCTGTTTGGCTCTCAGATATTTTACTATTGCCCCCAAAAGCTGGTATCATTCATAGTTACAACATTTCAGTTTTTACATGTTAGTAAAGAATGTGACAAGGAATAGCAGAGGATGGAATATTTTTTCTACTATTTCATGTGATCAGTTTGACACCTCTGACAAAGGAGGACATTCTTAGAAAGACATTTTGTGTACTGTTTTTTTGTATCTTTATTACTGTGTGTTTCATTAAAGATACAGAATAAAAGATTATCATTACCTTTGTTCTGTAACTAGCAAGGCTTTTTAAATTATTACATTCGTATTGATACTGAATGAACAGCCAGTCATGACTTAGGAATATCCAGCTGGATGTAGCAGTACTGGCCTTAATGACAGCATTGTGAGATGCCACTGATATGCCTGATTTTCCATGTTTGAGGAGGTCAGAATCAAATAGCCTAAATGCCAAGTAAGCGTGAAGTGAGACAAGCTGCCCAAAACAAAATAGAGACAAAGACGCTACTTGCCAGTAAAATATGAGATAATCAAATACCCCTGAAGACCAAAAATGAATGGACGAAAAGTAGTGAGAAAAACAAAATGGCCTAACTCCATCTCTTGAGAGAAAGAAATTATCCTAAAAGTTGTCCAATCATGTGGCAGATGAGAAGACAAGTTGCTGCCTCTCAGCCAATCAGTGATCACCTGCTTCAACTCACTGTCAGTGACAGTGGCGGCTGTGATTGGTGTCAAATAGAGCCAACAGAACACCGGAGATTGAAAATAAACCTTTAAGAAAAATGGATGAAATTAAATGGTCCTATAGATATGTTAATATAATACTGAATGTTGTTAAACAACTGTTTTAAGGGGGTGTCTTCACATTTGATTCAGCTTGACACTTTCAAAGTTCCCTGAAGTTCTCAGTGTGTTAATAGTGCATTTTAATTTTTTTTCATTTACTTTTTTTTTTTTTTTTTTGTACTTTACACGCTCGTAACATTATCTGAACAACAGGATCGCATATAAATAATAAAACGTTAATTTTTTACCTCTGTATTATTTCACTTTTAATATTGTGTGTGAATTAGATATTCTAAATTAGTTATTTCTATCAATGAGAGACAACTTGTACAAAAAATGAACTCCATTTGGCTGAACTGCCATATATCTGTAAGTTTCAATCCTTTGTGAAGAAATGGGCCATATTCCTGGTACAAGATTTTGGGATTAGATTTGTGATGTCCAGCAAAGTTGCTTTCACAAGGACTGTACTCCTGTGGGCTGGCATTTTGCTGTAGTAATTTTTTGCAGTTTTCTCAAAACCACCCCAATAGGATTTAGGGCACTTTGATTCTGATCTCCTCATTTGATGACAAGGTGCGCACAGAAGAGGTGATTGTCAAAGTACTTGATAATGAGGAATAGGGAGAGAGAGAAGAAAAACAAGAAGCACATAGAAGTCCACCTTTGTAAAACCTGTGTAAGTATGTGATAGTGAATCATTCCTGGGTGTAATTGTATAACAGTCAGGTAGTGGCAACACTCAGAATGTCAAACAATAGTGATGGCACTTCCAGATTACCATAGTTGAGGATGAATTGTCACCCTTGGTCAAACATCGCAGTGAGGATTTGTAACAAAATATTATCTTCTGTAAATAGGAAGCAAAGGAAATAAAACATTTTGCTAAAATTTCAATATTATATGGTAATAAAATAATATATATGAAAATCTTTGTGTTACTGTAATAATTTTTGTTCTCTAAATTTGTTCTAATTTGTCGAAATTTGTATCATCTTATTTATTGTTTAAAATATTAATTTCTTGATATGCTCTACCAGGGTCATTTATTATTTTAATTGAGTCAATGTTGGCATTGATATTTTCTGATTAGTCCATTGTATCATATGTTTTTTCTTACTTGATTAATAGTCACAGTGTTATTTCTATCAATTTCTTCCAACAGCACTTTCATAATTGGTTTTGCAAAACTGTAGAGAACCAAGAGAGCCAAATTCAGTTCTCCAAAGGAATATATAAATAGCTTTATCTCACAAAGGTGAGACTTAAACTTTATATCATGACATGAAAGAAACAGTTAACTGTTTTAATAGAATTTCAGAAAAACAAAATCTGTGTACATATTCAGTGTCAAAGAGCACCATGGCTTCCACAAATGTGTTATACATACAGGTTGAACTTTTATAGTTGGACATATGAAGAAAAAAAATTTTAAGAGTTATTATCATAACAATTAAATACAATGTATATTGCTTTGAAAACAATCATAGTGGTGATTGCCTTGTCCTGACCATTGTTATTACAAGCAGATATATGGATGGACATTCAAATTACACCATGAAAAAAGTAATGATAACATACACAGATACAAGGTAGATACGTGTTTTAAACCTCCTATCGTTTCAAATACAATTGTCTTATTCCAGTAATGGAGTTAAGGATAAATAAGAGTGCATTAAAGTAAACAAGTCCTAAAGACTTTGGATATATTATGTTGGCAAGAAGTGACATACAAATACATGTATTGTTAGCAATTTTGTTATGGTATAATACGTCTTTATCTTCAGTCTTGTTCCTAAGATATAAGTAGTGAGGTTTATATTCTGGGCACACAGATTTGCCAAGCGTATGTACCATTTGCTTTGCATTATGTGACACACGTTGTGAGATTAGGTTTTGAAGTACACATTTAAATTATTCTATTGGCAAATTAAAATGTCTGTGGTTAAAACAGGAAAATGGCTGCCCTATATACTCTACATCTAACATGGTCTCAGTTTTTGTTTCATTGGTTAAATTTTACTGAATACTCAATTAAATTTCTAAATGCATTTTATGATATCAGTATCACAGTTTGCCGAGTCATTTTACTAATTCACATCACTTTTCGTGTTTTTCCTTTCCTTTTTTTGTTTGTTTGTTTGTTTGTTTCTTCAGTTTGGTTTTTAAATGATGTTTGCTGTTGTTTTTTTTTCTCTTCAAGTTTTCAACTTCATTTTTTTTTTCTTCCTTTGTAATGCTCAGTTACAGTAATTTTGCATCTTGTCAGCTTGAAGTACATATTGTTTTGTTGTATTCATTGATTTTTTATGTCATCCTCATCAGATTTATTTTTGAGAATATTGAATATATTAAGAATAGCATAAAGATTTTTTTTTTTCCTTGTTTTTCCTTGCTCCATGAGGAGCAGTTTTAAATTAAAATTGGCATTCATTTGGATGGAAACATTAATAATGACTGAAAAAAGAACAAGAAATGGAAAAAAGACATTTTTTTTTTCAGTTGCATTTTCTATACTGATCAGAATTAAGACACTGCCATATAACGTCCCTTGAAATCTGAAATGGCTTGTCCTCAGTTTGCTCTAACCCTAATCTTGATCCTACTCATAACTGCAATTTATTCTAGATTACAATTACCAGAGTGTAAATTGTTCTATTTTCATCCCAATCTTGAATCTTATGGCAGTGCTAATCTTAATTCATATCTCTCTTTCTTTAATTATTGAATTGCTTTAATTGGTGCTGTGATGTTTTTTTTCAGATGTTTGACTGAAGAGAGTCAGCAGTGGGAAAAAAAAATACTAGAAAAGTAAAACTTTAGCCAGACATTTGAAAAGATCACAGCACCAACTTAATTAAGCAACTCAGTATTTGAAGAAAGTGAAGACATTTGTTATGTTTTGTGTATTACTCTTTATAGGTCTTGCTTTTTATTTCAAATAATTCATGTATTTTTGTGAGGGGAAAATCCCAATTATCTCCTTAAGATATGCCAACATTGCCACCCTTTGCAACTGAATGTTTTGTTACATGCTACTGTTGCAATATTCTATGGTATTATCGTAAATCTTGAAGTTCTTTCTGTTTTGTCAAGTGCCTTACATTTGCACGTGATACCGCATTGATGTAAATATTGATCATGGAAAGCCAGTGCCTTTTTTTTTGTTATATGCCTGGCACCCAATTTCATCTATTTGTTAATAAATTAATCATTCAAAAAGCACGAAAAAGACAACCAACAAACTAGTTTGAGGCATTTTTGTTGTTTTTGATGAGCGCTTTAGTTTTTATTTATTTACTTTTTTCTTTTGTTGTTGTTGTAGTGGATAACTGAGGATGCACAGTTGGTAGCAAATTGATATTCTCTTTAATAGACAGTGTCTATGAACAATGATCCACTGTGACAGTGAAATCAAGTAAATGATTTGCGATCACATTGATATCATAGAGTTGATTCTTCATGTATCATGTTGACATCTTAGGTGCGATGAGCTGTGATCTTCAGATGGGAATGAGTGAAATGAATCAATGACACTGATTTCTAAAGCAGAATCTGTGGTGACATATATCTGATCATCTCTGTCAGACACTTGGCTGTCTTGGAAATAGAAATATGCAGCAGAATTTTGTCTAATATGTCTTTTGTTGAATGATTTGATATTGAGTTATCATTATATTCAAGGTGATTGATATCACCTGTGTATTTATTTTCACCTTAAAAATATTGACTTTTCAGTAGAGATGTCATGAGCTAAGTGCTATCTTGTTCTATCTCCTTTTTTCACCATGTTGATACCATTGATAATCTGGGCAATGAATCTGTGCCTGAAAGTCACTTTTATTGTGATTCATCACCCCATTTTCTTGTTTGACAGAATCATCTTCTTCTCATTTTAAAGGGAAGGACTGTTATGTGGAGCTTTGAAAGGCTCATAACTCAAAACTCAAAAACTGGAGATAGAACAAGATAGTACTGAGGTCGCAGTGTGTTGTGACATACAAAATTGATTAACTAAATGCAGAATTTTGCTAGACATCTTTATCACGCAACTGAGTGAAAATAATTCAGATGTTGAATTGTTTATTCATCTCCTCTGAGATCTTTGTGTAGACTTATTCACATTGAGAGTTACTCATGTGACCCTGCAGTACATAAGATCCAGATATCCAGAAAATGTTCACTATGTCATCTCTTTCATTTCCTTAGCTGGATGGTTGACATACATGTACGTGTATTTTGTTGTTTCAGCTTTTAGACATGATTTATTTTGGGCTATTATAGAGAGTCAGTTAATGGTAAATGGAGGAATTGTGTCCCTGTAATGATTGTTGAAAACCCTTATTTAATATTTGTGGTTCAATGCAATGGTTTGTGATTAATGTACATCAGGTTCAAACTGTTTTGGTTTTTTTTTTTTATATATATATATACCAATAGCAACAGGGTTTTGTGGCCTTTAATTTTATGTTTGACAGCTGTAAAATTTACATCTAGGTGAGTCAGGGTCAGTTAGAATGAATGACCCCAGAAAACTTGAAATTTAATAGTCTGAGAAAATCGCTGTCAAATTTCAGCAAAATTTCCCCTTAGCAACAGTCTCTCAGAATTAATAAAACATATTTAAATTTTTCCCATGTTTTCTAAAATCATATCATGAATACATGTGAATTTGAAGATTGTTGCTGTGGTTTAGGTGTTTTGCTATAACCACTTGTTAGGCTCAGTTTATAAAGGGATTCCCCAGTAACTAGGTTTGCCTTACATCCTCTTGTGCTACAGAATAGTTAGTTCCCTTGAGTTCAGGACAAAATTAGCACATCAGGAAGAATGTTTCAGTGTTTCACTTGACATCAAAAACACTTTTGCCACACTGCAGTGTTTAATGTATGATAAAGCCAAATGAAAACAAGTCACTATGTGATGCTAAAAATAATCCCCAAATGACCTAATTTCTTTTAAAAAAAGAGAATAAGGCCCATACATTAAAATAAATGTGGCAGTATCTGCGAAAAGGGCCCAGATGTCGCAAGGACAATAATTGAGAATTGGGAGAAAAATGGTATGAAATCGATTTTCCTATGTCATGGAGTTTTTTGTCTTAAAAGCTTCATTGACATCTAAGCTGTTAGTTCACAAAAGATTTTCCCGATCAAAAGCTTTTAAATATTTTTTAGCAAATAATTTTTCAAATCATATAGAATGAAAAAATAAGCAAAATTCGATTTTTTGTCCCTATTTCTCAAAATGACATTTTCACAACTCATGACACTAAATTAATAATATCTTGAGAACTAATCAAGATTTTTTGATGATTTAAAAAGCCAAATCATCAGGAGATGTTCTCCTATTCAGAAAACCAGTAAAATGATTATGTCCAAAAAATGCGATCTGGACCCTTTCTGCATGGAGGGTCACAAATGTTTTCAGTGTTCATTTTGTTGTTATTCCATAGAAACTATCTAGAGGGATAGAATTAATCAATTACAGAAAAGATGCCAACTTTTAACCATTTCAACGTAAAATTATTTTATCTCAAAGTAGCACTTGCTACCTTAGTCATTAAAGTTTATATATATACAAAGGAGATGACAGTCTGCTTCATTTCAGGGTGACCTATATAGGATCGAAAAGCCACTAAGTATTTCAAAAACTCTAGCTCAGAGAACTTGTACTGACTGGATGTCTGAATGAACATAGGTATCAACCATGTATAGAAATTGAATAGAAGGGATTAAAGAGCTGATATGTCTTGAGAACTTTTACAAAGATTTACATGTGCTGAAAGTTTGAAAGTGCAGATATACATACATGAAAAATATTGAAATATTGTTGATATATTTTCAGGTAATGGGAGATGGGTAGTAATGTGTATGGATGTGACACTTTTTTGCTGAGTTTGTAACATGTACATAAATATTAAATTCAGCATTTAAATATGAAAACACCTGTGGTCTCTCTTTTCTTTTCATTACTGTTTGTATATCTCATTCACACTTGCAGTGTGAACTATGTATTTTGATACTATAGTTACTTACTTATTTATAATTTAATATTGCACAACTCCTATGAATCTTCCCGTTTTATGATTTACATGTAGAATGTCTTGAGACTGTGTTTAGAGTATTTGATATAGAAATGTTTAAACCTGTTTTCACTTGAGACATGTCAAGAGACCAATCTGGTGAAAAATTTGCTCATTGTTCTTTGCTTTCAAATCTCTTTCCAAATAACATACAGACCGGTATGAAAGTACATGATTTCTGTATTTTTTGCTTTGGACCTAGCTGTCATTTCTGGAGCTTATAAATACATCATAAGAGAAACTCTGGTACACTAGCAGTAATTTCTTGCTGCTCATTTAGGGTTAAGTGTTATGTTCTGGCATTGTCACCGGGCTTTGCCTCTGCAGCTGTGTTCACAGTACATATCATGTTGTTTCTTTTGAAATTTTGGATCTGCTACAAATGTTAACAAAAAAGGAGAAATATCTCATTTGAAATTCTTTACAATGTCTTTATTTCTCCTATTGGTGCAATAATTATACCTATTAATATGCTAGGGCTGTCAACAGCTGATCAGCAAGACCTACTTCCACCTTCTATAATCAGTACTCAGGTTGGACTTTAGATGTTTTATACATTAATGAAGTCAAATTACCTTGTTCAAGTGAAAACAACACTTATTTGCATATCAACAACATCTGTCCCGGTGTCAGGTTCTTTGCAGTGGAGTTAGCTTGTGTTAGATATTGTCAGATATTGCTGCAATCACCATCATCATTGGTGTCAGTGTCATATAACATCACTAACATCCTTGCCAAAATATAGACCAGTCTTATCCTAAGACCTCCACTCAGGTAGATGGGAGCCGATTTATATTGCCTCTTCTCACATGATCTATCCAAACACCTCCTTGAGGAAGTTTATGGTCTTCCTGCTGTCTCACCTCACATCTGTGTCCAAGCCTTTCCTATGTGGCATAATGTCCTATCTTGTACATTGGTCCAAACGCTTCCTCAGGAGATATGTAGCTTATTTCACTTTTTAATGATGAGGATGTAACTTCTGGATACTGAAGTTAATGGCTACTATGAGAGTTTATTATGAGTCAGCTTTTTCAACTGGTAGGGAGGATTATCATCAATAGAAGTTACATCTGCATGACTTTGACCTCTCCTTGTCATCACAGAAATAGTTTTTCTCATCAATACCTTGGCTTTAGAAAATAGTTTGCTTTGGGGGTTTTGTTTTCTCTTAAAGTTCTGCCTTTTCTGAACACAAAAATAGTATTAAAAAGTGGATATGCCCATTCTAACACATTGCCCCACATTCAGTGAATGTCCCACCTATTGTCAACCAGGAATTTGACTCCCACCAGTCGCTGTTTTCCAGTAGGAGATTGCAATATCCCACTGGATACATAAAAACTTGATCACAACCTCTTCTGGTAATTTCCTGAGCCCCAATGCCAGGTCTGGACATTGGGTAACCATTCAAAGATGAAGCAAACTTGATCACTCAGAATATCAGTGTAAACTTTCACCAGATTCCATAACATGAACTTCTGCCTGTTGTGAAGAGTGAAACACTCGTTTATTTTGGCTACTTCAGATCACAGTTATAGACTATCTGCCACATTAAAGACCAAGACATTCATGGTTTTGACAGAGATGGATATGGAGGCCATATAGTCCCTCAAGACTCCAGAAGTAATATGGTTGGTAGGGAGCAAAATTAAAAAAAAAGGTATGAATAATCATTGTAAGCTCAGGAAAGGGCAAAAAAAGAAACAGAAGTCATGGACAGTGGCCTAGCATCTGAAAAGTGCTGTTTTTAGGCTGAAAGCATTAAAAAAAAAACACTTCTCATGTCAGTTTTTCTCTTCAAAGAAAATTTAAACATGTTTTGATTAGAGTCTGCATTTTTGTCACTATTTTGCCATCTCCTTGAATTTTATTTTAGGGTCAATACAGCCAAATTTCAGATTCTAGGTCTGATATTTCAGTACATGACATTTCAAAAAATATCTACAAAATATTCACGATGAGTGAAAAATATGTAACTTCTGACATAATATGATAACAGAAAATTGAAGAAATTTTATTTAAGTTCCATATTTTGTGGCAGAGGAGATAGATTTCAAAGATGTCCTTTTCAGAGTATCAAAAATCCATAGCACCCATTCTAGCCAGTCTTTTTTTTTTTTTTTCCTCAAATTTAAACATGCTGAATTCCATAGGAAGGTTAAAACTATAACTGTGAAGAATCTGTAATAGTAAAAAAAAAAAAAAAATCATCTCCAGGATGTGCCCCTCTCCCCCTACCACTCTTTTTAATGCAAAATTACAGCAATATTAGATTTTTATTGAACAGATTGGAGTGTGGAGAAACACAGTAAATGTTTTTACTATGCTACCACCCAAAAAGTTCATTGATTTCAGAGAAATCTGCTGTTAAAGATGGAGCTCTGGAGTTTTCCCCTGGGTACAACTTGACAGTGAGTCACAAATAATGCAGGCCATCTACAGAGACAGATTTGTTTCAACCAAGCGAAGGGCTGAAAATACCTGTTTAATTTTACTAGAGGGTGTACAAGCACTACAAAGTGTTCACTACCCTTGACATAGAAAAACCCATAAAAAAATGCACTCGACTGGTGACGTTCTCGGATCTCATGACGGAGCGGTAACAAATATCATTGATTGGTCTATTTTTAGCAGGGGGTTAACAAACACTCCACTAGGAATTTCCAGGTTTTTTGGCTCAGGCAGATATGAACTGTTGAGCTTACAACACTCTCACAGACAAACAGCTAGTTCAGGAATTGACTGACTTACTGAAACACCTACTAGTCTTACCTGCCTGTGGGGCTGTAGAAGCACCGCAGATGATTTGACCATAATCTCTCTCCATTCTTTCCTGTCTGATCTATCTCAGGGATTTTGCAAGGGGCTGGTTTACCTAGTCTTTGATGTTATTTTCCTATATTACATTTATTGAGCATGATGGTTTATGCAAGTTGCAATGATACACAAAGTTATGATTTCTGATCTTGACAGTGAGAGAAGATTGTTGTATCGTCCAGTGTCTGCTGTATCCTTACTGCGAATTTTGTCACCTGTGTCTTGGAATTGATCTGATCTCAAAACATTGTCACCTGTGTCTTGGAATTGATCTGATCTCAAAACTCAAAAATTCAGGTATTTGTTTTTCATTGCAGTTTTTATTTTTTCTACTCATGTGACTAATGATAAAGTTTGTCACCCTCATTTTGCCTCTGTCGTCAGTGATGTTTTGTTAATCACCGGTTTGTCTGATGATGTGTTCATACATTGTAAGTGTTAGTGAAAAGGCATAGAGACTAACAAAGCATAATTCATTTCTGCCATATGCAATACATATGCCTATTAGACTGAGGCTATGTTCTTGAAGTCCCCCTGTGCATTTAAGTGTGCATGTATCATGAATGTATGTTGTGTCCCATCAACTATCAATGAAATTTCATTCTGACGACAAATAAAGTTTATCTTTTGTTATCTTATCTGACATAAATTTTTGCTATGTGGTGCCCTGCCACAAGACTTTGGTTTGTGGTCATTGATGTTCTCAGATACCATGTATTTGTTGGTGTTAATGTCTATGCTACTTTGTTCATTAATTTTAATAATTTCCTAAGTCCATCTTGCAGTGTAACAATGTTCATTGAAATTTCGATTAATTCAGGTATAAACATGAACATGATTTCAAGTTGAAGTGCCTCCACAGGCATTTTATATGCATTTTATCATCTATTGCTCTGACATAAAATGTCATTGAATCAGAAAAATATAGAACATGCTATTGCTGCTGAGATACAACAGTGTGTAGCCTCATTCTTTGAATTAATATGTAGAATACTAGCTGATGTGCCTTCTTTTTTTTTTTTTTTTTGAATTCTTTAGTTCTTATTTTTCATAAATTCTTGCTGAAATGACCTCCACCTGTAATTGTACTATCACAGAAGACATTGTGTAGGGTGATATAAATGTTGCTTTTTATCTTCACGTCCATTTCAGTCTCCAGAATGGAATCATTTGATTATTCACTTCTTTGCGTAATTCACTACTTCTGATTGATATCCTGTGTTATGACCAGCAAATATCATTTCATGTGAAAGGAATATCATTATTGTCACTTTCTGAACTGTTCCTTTCAATGATTAACCAGCACTAAAAAGTGTGAGATTTGCTGAAGCAAGTCAAGGCAAACCATAGTTTCCTTCAGAAGAAACAAGGTGGTCGGAACAGATATTCACTAAAAATTTTTTTAAAAAAAACGATGTTATTTTTTATGTGGTATGAGTGTTGCATCATGCCATGAAATAATTTAGGACTATAAACAGGAAAATTTATTGTTACATAATGATATAGTAATTTTGAATTCCTATTATTATATTTGTATTTACATGATCAAAGTCATTTAATAGCAAGTACATATACCTCTTGTGTGCCCCTTTTTATCACTGTTGTTAAATTAGTTTGTTGACTGTTATAGGCTGCTGTTTAAGACTTTGTTAGTTGACTGAAATGCTGTATTTAGTGGAATCATTGTTACATTTTTCATTATACACAATGATCTTGATCCATTGCAAGAGAAACATTGAATGTCATTGGCAAAGATGATTATATTAATCATTTTGTTTGTTCACTGTTTCATATAACAATATAACCATAATGTAATTAGTGATAATTGCTCTGTTAGATCACTCTGTAAGAATACATCAGCTTGTGAAGGAACAAAAATTATGTGAAAAATAGAGTGAGCATTTATGGAGGCCTGTTAGCAATCGTAAATGTAATTTGATGCATGTCTCTCTTGCAAGACTAACAGGGAATAGAAAAGAGCCCATTAAAGACTTATTCTTATTACTTATTTGTTTTTAGTCATTTATTTTTTTCTCTCCATACGTGTTTTTTTGTTTTGTTTTTTTTAGATCCCTTGTTCAGAAATAAATATCTTTGGGTTTTAGTAGGCGGCTTACAAAAATAATCGAACACCACCTGTTCTCAAATTTCTAATTAACACCATAGATCGACACAATTTTTAAATTTTATTTTTTCTGTTTTACCTGCACGTCTCATGCATCAGTATAAGGACTGTTTCCTTCCTCTCTCTCTATTTTCTATTTATAGTTTCCTTGATGAGGTAGATTTTATAAGAGAAAAAAAAAAAAAAAGAAGAAGAAGAAGAAGATCAAGAAAAACAAAAAGTAATACACTTTTTACAGCTCAGAAATTTCATAACAAAAGCTTTGTCCCATCCTGTTTGTAAAATTAAATTGTGCTTGTAGTTCAGACCAGAGACAGTTGTCTTGTTTGTAATTTTTAAGTTCTTAAGGAATAGCTCTGTTCCATTCTTTCATATGTTGTTATGTTCTCTCTCTCTCTTTCTTCCCCCCTCTCTCTCTCTCTCTCTCTCTCTCTCTCTCTCTCTCTCTGCCTCTCTTTTTTTCTTCATATCTGAGGAAAATTTGATTGCCTGTTTTTATTGAACATAAAACATTTATCATGCAATGCAAGTGAGTCGCAGTTTCTTTTAGTCAGTCATTTTTTCAGTAACTAGATTGTTTGTTTTCCTTTTGACAGGTACATTTATGAGATATTAAATTAGCATTTGAAGGAGAAAATCACTTTTGCTCCTTTCATTTGCATTTGCAAAATGAAAAAAAATATGATAAATTATCATAAGATAAACTTGGTAGGTCCTCGGAAGAAAATTCCATTGACAGTAGATGAGATAGGCTTGCAATGTATACATATGTGTAATATACATACATGTTACAAACAGACAAACATATCACTCACAACGTAAGAACAAAGCAGACTCAAGAACCATTGCTTTAGCTTGATATGCTTACCGCTGATGGCAGATATGAATTTTTATTACTTGCTGATTATCTGCTACATGCAACAAACGTCCAGTTGTTTCCAATTGATTATAAAGTGGATGCATAGAGTTGTCCCTAATTGTGTTAAACTTTGATTTACAAGCTTGTTCTTGTTGGTAAAGGGTATTGATTGATGTTACAAAAAAAAAAAAAAATTTCATCATGTAATTTTTTCTCATGAATTTTCCTTTCATCTTGTTCATAGTAATGAATAAAGGGTTGGTTTTTCTTTTCTTTTTTTTTTTTTCTGAAACTGGGTGGGGATCTTTAAACGGGATAGGTGATTGATTTATTTGTATTTTATGTTAATACTTTAGGCAAATTTTGGTTATGACATTGTTTCCATTGTTTTTACATAATGTGCTGTTATGCATTGATGAAATGTACACACCGGAAGACGTATGAAAGGAGAATTTCTGTTCAGGTCTCATCATGAGGTTGTTTTGTCCCAACTGTGAGATTTTTATGTTTTTTCATATACATGTATTAGGCTTGGGTGACTCCGGGAGAATCCATTTCTGTCCAAATAGTGTAAAATGTTGTGATGATATTGTATTGGCAATCTGGTACATGTATTTTGAAATATTCACCCTTAACGAAATGAAGTAAAGGATGATAAGTTATTATACGATACCAATAACACCACGAGCCATTGGCAACAGTTTTTATCCATGTATAAAATTGAAATGAAACATCAAATTGGTATCTCTTCTTTTGACTCTCTTTTATCGTATCTGTTTGTCTATATGTCTGAATGTCGTCCATCTGGCACATCAGTAGTTTTTTCTGCTTTTTCTTTGGTCTGTCTATCAATTGGTCTGTGTAGTTGTCAATCTGTTTCACCGATTTGTTTGTTTATTATATTTGGATGTCAGTTTATTCGTCATTTACACCAATTATACAGACATATCCAGCTTCGAAAGTCTTGTAAAAAAATACATGTTAAGATGCCCACATATCTGAGCTGAGGAAACCAGCGGTACACATAAATAAAAACATATTTAAGATTATGTGGTCACTAAGTAGACTTCAAATTCCTTTGCCTGAATTTTTGAACTATCGAGACGAGCGCCATCACGCTGTTAATATATCATACATGTAGCCTACTAAAAACACCGTAGATTGATAAGGACTTAAGAATGCCCTCCCCCCCCCCCCTTCTCTTCGCCCTCAATTTCTCTCTGGAAATTATACTCAGTGGATTCCCAAAAACTTAGCACAAGCCTTTGTCTCTTGTCCACCTCGATTTACTTTACTATGTAGATTGAAATACTAAAATATTGGTATAGTAATATGATAGATTGTTGGTTGCATACATCAGTCACAAAGACCTCTGGCCTGTATGTCTAACCGAAGGTACTAGCAAAGAGTTCTCTTTGGTACCGGTACTAGGACAGATCTGTCTGATCCAAGCAGTGGCAGGAAGAACTAAGAAGACATGACCACTGACGCCAGCCCAAGCTGTACAAAGCCATTGCTGAGATTAGGAAGATTTGATAATAGGAATCGTGGAGGAATCTCGGCATGGAACTGACAACCCCTTGATCCTTAGTTGGCCAACAAATTTATTACTGAATACTGGAGTATCTGAACTTATAACAAATGTTGTAATGTTGTTTCGCCGTGCTTGCCCAGAAATCCCATCCTCCCCATATTAAAACCCACTGCAGGATAGGCCTGTCGTGTATTATCTGTTTATTTAGATAACTGATCAGGAGACTTCACAATATAACGCTATTCGGGTTTGTAGTGTGAAATGAATTGTTTTATTACTTTAAAATTGACTATCATCTAAATACATAATAGGCTTTCCTTTCACATGGTATCATAAGCCAATGTTATTGCATCCGTTGTGAAATCAACAAACATAGTACCAATATTGAATTACATGTACTACTTAGCTATGCATCGATTAAACTTTCTGAGCTCAGCAAGTCCATAAGGGTAATGATTTCAAGCCAACGCTCAGGGACAAGCACACTTAAACATCCAAGCTTAAAATGAGTTCTGTGATTGACCACTGATTACTTACTCGGTGGTAAGAGCTCATATTGAAAATATCAATTCATACGTGTTTAATTATTATTATCATTATTATTATTATTATTATTATATGTTTTGTACCTGACACTACAATCGAAAGGGGTGATTAAAATTAGTGTTTCTCATTCTTTCTTCCTCCTCTTATTTTAATTAGTTTCAGTGGGTTTTTTTTTTTGGGGGGGGGGGGGTATTTTATTTATTTATGTATTTATGATTTATCTATTTATTTTTTTTTCTAATTTATTGTTAGGCCCATTATCTTACTTACTTAAAACATTAATTTTCGAGAGCATTTTGTCCCTTTCAGCCACTTTTAGCGTGTGTATTCCTTCATGTTTGTTTATTTTGTTTATTTGAATAACCGGGAAAAAGAAATTTCCAAATTTAACCCTGTTTATTCAAGTTCCAAAAAATATATAGGTACCATAATAATCTAAGTCACTTGTATTAATAAACATTGAATTCACTACGGAATAAATGCAGGCATTAAAAAAAAAAAACTAATTCAGAAACAACAATTTTTGCCTGCAGCGGATAAATTTACTCCTGAAACAAAAAGGTGTACTTTCACCCTAGAGGGTTCAGGAAACAGATCTGTTGTTGTTTTTTCTTAAGCCTTTCAATCCTAAGAGACAGGATTATCTCGGTTTTTAGAAGTTGCCAATTTTTGCTGAGAAATTT
>JBCAUA010236671.1:4823-20504 GCA_038406235.1 Peronia verruculata | reverse complement strand
CCCAGCAGGTTAAGCCAGAGGGGTTGTTCTATTAGTGCTGTTCTGTCAGGGCGACGCCGGAAAATAGCCACTTGCTTAAAAAAAACAAACTAACATCGCAGATTCGAATCCTACCGAACAGGGGTGGAAAGATCTGAGCCTGTGAGCATTTTCCTTTTCAGTGATTCAAAGCTCCTGTGACTACTTGGTCAGGGAAATCCGATGTCTAGCCTTCTCGAATAAGGGCGAATATATCTTCCAGGTCCCACGAGTACGTTAGGCACGTTAAAGAACTCTGCTGGTATTAACAATCGGATGAAGAGTAGGCGGGGACGCGTAGTCTGGGCAACATTTCTTAATTCCAAATTCCAAATTTCCACCCATAATCTTCTCACTAACCTGGTCACGCACATTACAATTTTTTTTTTTTTTTTTAAGGATTGATAAATTACATAATACAAGACAGTCTTTTTTTTTTTTTTTTGCGAAGACATTTTGGACATCGTGAAGAACACACCGGTAATTGTATTACTGTATTATTTTTTTCCTAACGCTGACGTCAATGAAATTGTGTTGGCAGTTTTGTGACAGTTCAGCTGATAAGGAGCTCGTGATCAAAGGAGCGTCCACGACTATAATTTTATTTCTTCAGTTGACGGACGATCACGCAGAACAATTCCCATTCATTCCAAATTTGAAAATGTAATATTGTTTTCTACTTTAAATTTGCTCATACATTTGTCATAGTCCACCTAAAATAATGAAAGAAAAAAAAAGTTATGCCGTTCAATTGCACGAAATGTGTACGCTGTAAAAATAAATAAATAAATAAATAAATATGGCAAAACTTTGCACGAAAAACAACAACAACAACAACAACAAAAAAACTGAAGTTGTGACGCAAAATTACAGCCAATAGGTGTTGTAAAAACGTTTTTAGGTTATGACATTAAAATTCGACAAAAATTTGACCAAGAAAAGGCCAAACGGAAAATCAAAATTACACACAAGACATATTTGCCTTAAATTATATGGTAAATTTGGTCGTACGTTCACAGCAAATGGCTCGTTAATTACTAACAATTTCTACAGTGTAACCGCTCTCCTGTACATTGGGGTGAAAATCTGTAAGTTCTGTGATCGAGAATGAGATGCCAGCTATTCTGAGCACTTATTACCCACTGAAAAACTATTGAAAACTATTCTTTGGCAGTCGAAGAGGGAGATGGCATGCAGAGAAATGCGAAGGTTGACACATGTAGACCTGCTGGAAAAGGCTACTGGAGTGCTGAGAGAGGAGCTGCCAAAGGTCACAGACAGAGAAATGTGGAAGAGTGTGGTAAAGTCATCGTTTTCAATTAAAGCCGCCCTAAGTCAAGCCCTAAGTCAAGTCCTAAGTCAAGTCAAGTCATTACCCCCTGCCACTTTAGACACCGCTGACAACTTGGCCAATGTACATCAAGTATAGAGAGTTCCACTGTCAGCAGTGTCTCCTACACTCACAAGTAAGACTTCCGACACAGTGCAGTAAGCTATCAACTCTGGTATCTAACTCTCGGCTTGTGCAATAGATTTACTCGGACCAAGCCAACGGCTGGAAATTTCCGTCTAAGTTTTAGTAGGGGATACAAACACTTCAAACTGTTCACTACCAACTTAGAAAAACACAAAGAAAAGGCGCGGGACCAGTGATTGTTGTTTTCGGATCTCGCGGTGGAGCTGTAACAAACATCAGTGAGTGTTCTATTTTTAGCAGGGGGTACAACCACTCCGCTGGGGATTTGCAGGTGTCTGCTTAGTCCAATATGAACCATTTGCCCAGCGGCTCGGTGTTTATTCAAGTAAACATCTTGAAAACTTTCATCACCACATACAGAGTGTCCGTCAAAGTCACATCTCAAATACTTGTAAATAAAAATGTAAGTTATGAAAATCTGGCCATTATTTCAATGGAAACATAAGAACAATAATCTTCAATTGTTCCAGGAAAATTTCCCCAGAGGCCATTTCTTCCGAGAAAGTTATTCATAATATTAAATTAGATTTTAGTATGCCTATTTCACAGAGTTGTTTTAAGCCTAACTATACAGTAGGTCGTCGATTTACGACTACGTTTAGTTGCGACTGACTGATCGTAAATCGATCTGATGGTAAGTCGGCCTGTATTAAATTACCGTGAGTACACTATGCTGTGTAATGATATTGTAATCTTCATAAAGTCAATATTATGTCAATATTTGAGGTTATTTTGAGGAAAATGTATGACACGGATATGGAGGAAGTCATATTGTACCCTAACTCGTTACTGACAAAGACTGAACAGTGAGACTGCGGGATGCTGCCGCTAGGGCGCGGAGACTATCGTACGCTATACTTTTCTACCGTCCGACAAGCGAGAGTGATACCTGCCGACCAGGTGATCGTAAAGTCGATCAGTCGTATGTAGGTCGTAAGGCGACGATTACCTGTAGTAACTTTATGGACATCCTGCACTATGAAAGCTATGTCAGTGAATTCACACAAAAAATTGCGTACAGGTTCAAGCAGGTCGATCTGACATCTCTTATCAAAACTGGGTTTAAAAAGTGGACCAGCTAAATCAATACATGTAGGCTAATTTATAGTTGTTTACCGGGTGAACGGGGAATGCCAAGGCAGTTGTATGCAGCTGTTTCATTAATTTATGTCCTGTAGGGTGGGGGAGACAGACTTTGGAAGAGAAAGAACGCAAGGCAACAGGCCTACAGATTTGATATTTTGCACAGGCAATTAAATAGAGAATGTAAAGAGATAAAGAGATCAGCACTAGTACTAGGCCATTTTTAATGTTCTTGACCATGAGAATGAGAGTACACCGTAAAAAGTCTTCGTATAAAAAAGTAACGAAACGTTGGCACCCAAAAAATATCTAAGTTATGCCGTAAAGTAGTAGCAAAAGTTGTCTTGCTGTAGAATGCTATGATTATGATGATAAAATTCGACAACAATTTGCAGCCAATAAATGCTAAATGTATGCCGTAAAATTGCGGAAAAAAATCTTGCCGTGGATTATACGATAAATTGATGGTAAGTTCACGGCAAATGGGCCTAAATGTACAGACAATTTCTACAGCGTACTAACTACGACGGTCTTGGATAGCCTAAGAAAGGAATGCTGCTGAAAAAATGGTAGTTTCAACTTGCAGAGTTGGTTAAAATTGTTCTGTCCACAAGACTGTGCACAGTCCCCTTCCAATACGAGACAACCGCCTGCAGGTGGTTGAAAGACGTATATATGACTTAACGTAAGACCCCTTCCCTCCTGATCTCTCCTCCCCCCCCCTCCCCTTTTCCCCTCCTTTCGCTAGTATTCCAATATTTCCATTATATAACACTGCGTGATATAGAGACAATAGACGAAATTATTACACACAAAATAGTGGACAAAAGAGCGGTGAAATCTTCATTCAGATAATGCTTGTTTCCAAACCGAATTACAGACACCAAAGAGATAGTTGTATATCAGAAACTATTATACCATTTGACACGATGTCCGTGCACTGACGTTCGCCGTAACGTCAGGGAATCTCAAGGCTGAGAGACTAAGATGCATTCTCTCTCTCTCTCTCTCTCTCTCTCTGAAGCGCTATCGACAGGGAGACAGATACGTAGAAGACAGTAAACAGACAGATCGACAGACATACAGACAGATTGATACCCCCCCACACACACACATACATATAGATAGGCACACAGTCAAACAGACAGGCAGACATACAAGCGGACGAACGGACGGTCGATGAATGGCTGGATAGATGGATGGATGAAGGATGGATGGAAAGATGGATGGATGGATGAAGGATGGATGGATAGATGGATGGATGGATGGATGGATGGATGGATTGGCAGGCAGGTGAGTGACTTTAGTTTATTGGATGGCAGACTGGCGAATCGATATGTAAACAGGTCGAGTCAGAGAGAGAGAGAGAGAGAGAGAGAGAGTAGGTCAACTAGATCCCTATCCTAAAAATCCTTACCTCCATATTTTCATACATGCCTCGCTGTTATCAAAGTATGTAATAATGATTAGTAAACTTCCATCATTGGTATATCTCGCAGCCAATCGAAATGAGGCGTAGAGCGTATGTCAAGTTTTCACCGTATGGGTTTTTTGGTATCATGTGGAAGCTTATTTCATACCCTTTCAGGTGGTGAAAAAAGCTATGAGCTAGCTTTATTCTAGCCAGAGATATTGCTCTTTAAAGAGACAAAATGGGGAACTGGAATTTCGAGAAAATCAAGTTTAAATGAACGGTCGAGTGCATAAATCTACATGCCCCCCCCCCCCTCCCCCACACACACACTTTTTAAATTAAGGAATATTTATTGATCGAAGGTAAGACCGATACTGTCTTGTTTCGAAATGAATGCACTTTCAATTTTTGCAATTAAAAAAAAAAAAAAATCGATACTGACCCCCCTCATCAAATTTTTGTGATTTTTAGGTTCTAGTCCAGCGACTTCCGTCTCATTTCGTCCGACTCATCGCGAGACATATCCTCTTCCATTCTTTTCAATCAGCATGATGGGTGTTAAAGAATGATATTCTTGCAAAATTAATTAAATTTGACGCCATCTAGGTAGGTCTACACCAGGTGATTCTTTTTACTCTAAGATTACCATTAGGATAAAAGAGAAAATAAATTCAATGCACAGGCTATTTTCCTTTTTTAACTACTCTGCACAGACTAGATCTAGGTCTCGGTCTGCATAATATGCGAGATCGACCATAGCTGAAATGCCTACCTCCACAAGGGAAGAGCCAATGGATCCACGATGCTAGCGGCGCAGTCGGCATCGTGATGATGAAGTCAGTCGTACCCTTTCTTACTTTCTATGTTCGAAACAGCACAGTCACCCCTACAGCAACTGCTTCAGCTACCACTAACTACTACTACATGTAGCCTGCTAGGTTTCCCGTTACGATCTGCGGACCGATGGTTCGACACACTTTATCTAAATCTAATTGTTGTCAGCAAGGGTTAGAAAAAGGTTTCTCGGTGGAGCTTATCAAATGCAGGGCGTTATCTTCGTTTTCTTGAGTCGTGGCCACCTTGTCCGCGGGCAGAGAGGTATGAACTGACGACTATTGACGTGATTAAGTTGGTCCAAGTACTACTGAGCTCAGCATTTTTATATAGGTCAAACCCAGATTTAACTAACAGATCTAGCTCAAAATTGCTTTCAAAATGGATAGATGGATGGATGGATGGATAGATGGATGGATGGATAGATGGATGGATGGATGGATGGGATGGATGGATCGATGGATGGATCGATGGATGGATGCACAACAGGCACTATCTAACTAGACCTATATCCTATTATGTAACTTCTTGCATACTATGTTCCAAGATAAAATTCCAAGCAAATGAAGTGCGATGCCAGTATACTACTAGTGAGGTATTTCGAGGTCGGTAACCTGACCGAGGAATGTCGCTCACATACTGATTTGAATACATGCTCTGACGAATGATGAGGAGTCAATCATGCTCTTACCATATTACATGTGTATAAAAGTGAGTGATGATCCCTTGGTCATGTGACTGACCTCGAAATACCTCATGGTGTTTGAAGACGACTTTTTTTTCAGGAAAGAAGACAACGGAGAGTCAAAAACATCACATGATAAGATAACAGTAAGACTTTCGAAGATAGCCTAGTGCAGTACCAGATAACGATTACAGGCCTACTATGAACTTGAACTTGTAGTCCTTGAGCTGAGACGATATGAGATAAAGTGACCATCGTCATTATCAACACTTTCCACTGCAGGGTAATCCAAACTTTAAATCAATGCACGGAAATATTAGCTTTTCTTTGACCTTAAGTCAGGCGGTGTCATTTCAGCGATTTGAGAGCACAATATTGTATTGCAGGATCAGTGAGAGATCGTTGTGCTCAGTCCTATTACTTCCCTTTACGAGACAAAGGTAGGATTGAACAAGCAGTGTAAAGAAGGAAAGATATCACTTTTACGTCCTTTGTTTGAAACGTACGCCATGAAAAATTCCAGAAAAAATTATAATGTAAAGAGAATGTTTTCTTCATATTGTTATACATAATTTTATTACATTTTTTGGCGACCAGTCTCTCGAATGACTAAAGGTAAAGGGATTTTTTTTCCCTCTTCCCACTCTTTCCTGAACACCTCTTTGGCAAAGGGAAGTAATATTTAATAGGGCTGGTGAAAATTATCTCCCTTTGCGCTAGTCAATCTTTTGGGAGGGCAGATAATCAGCGAAACGATTTCCTATTGTACATGTTAATTAATTACATGCAGCTAGCCATAGCTCAGACGGAATACTTCTAACATAGGAACTATATCACTGAGCGAGATCTTTCTAGGTCAATCACATGACCGCGACATGTTGGGTTTTCTTAAGACTTTCAATCCTAAGAAATAGGATTATCTCGGCTTATAGAAGTTGCCAATTTTTGTTGAGAAATGAAATTTTGTGGGTAGAAATTTGGAATTTGGAAATTCTGTCCGGACAGCCGCACTCTGGCTACTCTTCCATCGACATCATCGCTTACACGTGGTTTTGTTTGTACGGTGTGAATATAGCTGAATGCTCCACATTAAAACTATCAATGCCGCCCCGGACTGTCATGCGCAGTACATGTGCGCACACATCAGATCATGACTGACAATTCCTCGGTCATATCAGCGACCTACGAACACACAATTAGTTCTACGGATTTAAAATGAAATTATACTGATCTAACATGAGACAGGGTAATAGTCTGGACTCCATACTACATAATACTCACAGATTATTGCAAGTCTGCCCAGCTGCCAGTGTCACTCACATAAGGTACTCACATATGTAACAGTTCTACGTGACAAACATGCGTCATATCGACGATAATAATCGCAAACTGTTTATTCCGAAGCTACTTCATCGCTGAGGTAACCGCCCCCCCCCCGCCCCATTGGAGGCTGAAAGGCGTAAATAAACCGTAACCGTGTTGCTATTTTCAAGATAAAAATAAAAAAATAAAAAAAAATCGGTTTCCGCCGCTTTAATTAATTTCTATAGTGAGATATTTGGTCTGTCAAGCGTGGCGGGTAACAGATATGCAGTTTGCAGGCTTTCTGACCAATGCCGTATATTGCAGTTCCCGCCTAAAACTTAACTTGCGGTATACAGAGTGACCCAGCAAAAAAAAAAAAACAATATAAAATTGTTATTAAATCCTGCAAAGGTCCAGCACATTCCGACTGACAATTTTCCGAGAGATGTGTGTAAGTACGTCTCCAATGCCCAGGACGCCATTTGGAACATAATAATTATTTTTGAAGGATTATGCCCCCTATGCAAAGCAACCAAGATGGCTGCTGAAACTTTGGGGAACGGACGTACAAGATTGAAGTTTAAGATCGGCAAAATTCTTGAAATTTGCTAGGCTTTTGTTTAATAAAATTTTTATGGTTTCTGTTTTCGGCGTCACCCTGTATAAAGGCATGATAAAAGAATTTTTTTTTCAAGGGATAGGCGGGCGCAGTGGCTCAGTGGTTTGGCGTCTGCTTCAGGGACAACTCGCGTCGGTGAAGTTGCGGGTTCTGGCTGACTCGTTGGTCCGCTCATCGGGAAGGACACGAAGATCGACCTGCTTTTTTCAGTGACTCAACGGTCCCCTGGTTTCCCGTGGGTAGGGAAGCCTGACGTCTAGCCTTCTCGGATAAAAGGGCGAATATAATATTTCGGAGGTCCCGTGTATACGTTACGCACCTTAAAGTAAGAACCCCTGGCAGTTCAAAATCGACTGAAGAGTACGCTGCGTGCTGTTGTCTGGGCAAAATTTCCAAATTCAAAATTTCTACCCACAGAAACTTCTCAGCAAAAACAGACAGCCTCTATTAAAAGCTGAGATAATCCTACTTTCTTGGGATTGAAAGGATTAAGAAAACAAAAATCCCAAGAGATATTTTAAGACCAAAATATCTTGACCTCATTAAAGACTTGCACTGTTTGCGACTACAGTAACTAACGTCGATTTTTAAGGGTGCATTTTAAAGTGCGGCTCATCTTGTTTCAATTCACCGTGTCAATTACGCATGGCATCCATCCAGACTTGACATCTGGCGCCAGGTAGAGAGCAATGATTAAAAATGAGCTCATTTATGAGGTCACACAGTTCGTTCATATTTCGAACTTCTCTTTTCCAGGTTTATTATACGCTTTGATATATAGAACAAAATCGCCTAAGACAAGGGTAGGAAAATGTGTTTACGTTCATGGATCAGCGTTCTTATTTATTTATCTCCATAGCTTTCTCCAGAATGATGCCGTCCAGCATTACGGCATTGATTTTCACGATATATATTTTTCTGGTCAAATACCAGCATTTTGTCAAAGCCTTTCAACCTACGAAAGTAGAATTATCTCGGCTTTAAGTAGCTGCCTGACTTGGGTGAGAATTTATGTGGGTAGAAATTTGGAATTTCGAAATTTGGCCGGGCAGGCCTACTATTTCATCGATTTTTCACTGCTGAGGGTTCTTTAAGGTGCGCAACGTATACACGGAACCTCCAAATTTATTCGCCTTTATCCGACAAGGCTAGAGGTCGGGCTTCCCGTTCCAAAGGAAGTCAGGGGACAGTTGAGTCACTGAAAAATGCAGGTTTATCTATCTTCGTGTCCTTCCATCCCCTATGGAGGAGTCGCGAGGCGTGCACAACTGGCAACCTCACCGACGTGAGTTGTTTTCACTCTGAAGCAGAGGCCAAACCATAGAGCCACAAGGCCCCTTCTCTGCACTCGATTATACCCTTCCCCCCCCCCTTCCTTTCCAGCAAGCAAATATCAGTAACACCGTGGTGGTGGTGTTACTGTTAGCTGATGATACAATGCTGAAGAAGCATAAATTCACTCTTATCGGCTGAGTCTTTACTGACTGTGCGGGTCATTATTTCTTTAAGTAAGGTGGATAAAATGGCAAGCGCCAATCGAAAGGGCCGCTATATATTTTACAGCATTTAGTCAGTGGTCGATGGGAGGTAATGAACAGTTACCAGTCAGTCTGCAAGAGCTCATGATTCATGTTCCTGATCTCGAAGTACAAAACGTCTTTTTGACTCTTTTTTTTTTTTTTTCCAGACAGAGTTTTTTCCCATTTAACATTTCATTACATTTTATCTCCTTTGCCACAGTGCATTCTGCGGACCGCACGTGTAGCCTGCGTGATTATTAAGATCACAGGTGAAATGAAAAATATATGTACTACATTGATAGATAACCAGCTTGCATAGACATGACGCAAAGGATTACATTGCTTTGCCACCTTTCTGTGACACAGAGACACAGCCTTGTAAGAATTGCACACACACACATACACACACAAAACTGAAGAAACACTGGCCAAACTTTACTTCACAATTGTTGTTAAACAGGGTTTTTTTTGTAATCGCTGATTTCAAAAAATTATTTCTACATCATTTGTCTTGCCATTTCTTCAATTTATCCAGAAACTTTCACATTTCTTTCAAATTCGTGCAACAGATGTGCTGTTGCCATCCAGTTGTTCTGTGCTTATATCATACTTGTTATTGAAATGTAACTTAATATAAGTCAGGATATTCCTTTTTTTTTTTGGTCATGATCCCTAACTGATGTTAACTTCATGCCGTAAAGTCCTAAAGATAGGTAATCCGGGCAGGGGACAAGAGTATGCACTATGTAAATAGGTTTTTTGCTCCCATCTGCAGGTGGTGAAAGCCCCTCCCATGTAATGCCATCCTCGACATTCCAGGGTGACATTTCGTCTGTCTCTCCTTGTTCCTGTCTTCTGTCCTGCTCTCTTTCCTCTCTTCTTTTTGACGCGTGAACGTATCTTATCGTGTTTGGCAATATAGCCGTGATCATGATGAAGTGTCGTTAAACCCTAACACAAACAAACAAACAAACAAACAATAGAGATTAGGATCTGCGTAGAAGCTCTGCCAGGTTTGCTATTGTTGTTTTTGTTTCGTTTCCTGTTTGCGTAGCTTCGGTTAGCCCTGTTTTAGTCTGTCCTATTTTTCAGAACAGGTTTTGATAATGACATACAGTGGATCGTAGCTGCCGGTACTTTGAAATGTTCTATGGAAATATGACGTCATTACATCTCTTATCTCTTTTGATGACCAAAAAAACATAGAACAGTTGGCAGGCATCGAGAGAGTAGGTACATAACGAGCAAATTTCACCCTTTTTTATAATCATTTTAATCTGAAATACAATAGGCCTTATTAATGTCGTTGCCACTAGATGCCTTAAAATTCAAGGACTTTTCAAGGACTTTACGACTGTTTGTATAGACATAGTGAAGCCGAATATCTTCAAACGCGCATAGATGTTGACGCGTGTGTAATGATATTTGCTGAACAGACTTTCACGTAGGCTTACAGATGACCAATAGATGGTATTGCAGATCTCAAGCTGGATCTGTGCTCTTACTGATGCTCAAACTCACCCTGCAGAACACACAAGTGCATCTAATTAACAGGTAAGATGAGAGTCAGTCTGTTTCAGAACCAAACCCATTTGAGTGACTACCTGTAAAATATCCCTCTCCACTGCCAGGCACCTTACAATTACTCTGTCATTGATAAATTGGGATGTAAAATTTCATTTATGAGTCATGAAACCCTGCATAGTTACTTATTTATTTGTATCATTATTTTCTTTTCTAATGTGTGTGTAACTATGGGTCCAGTAGTGTCTTGCAGCACTTGCATTGGGTATTGGCCTACAATTTAAATCTGAACTGTCACAATTTCTATAAATTAAGAATGACCATAGTCTGACATGCACAGATCTACACGAGAGGCTAACTCTTGAAATAGCATCTGTCTAAATCTAACTCGTCTTTCAGTTAATTAATACATCTGGTAAAGAGAGGTTTTGGTAAAACTCCTTTAAAACGCAGCTGGCTTTTACATTTTACAATTCATTAAATCTCAATGCAACTGGATCTAGATCTAATTCTACTTGTTTCTTGCTCACCTGCACTAAAACTACTCTGTGTGTGTGTATGTGTGTGTGTGTGTGATATAACATAGACGATATATTTTCGTGTAGATCTAGAGCTACAGGTACGCAGCAAAATAGGTCGCTTAATACTAATAAGTAAATTTAGGTCTAGGTAACATTAAGAGCATTACAAGATGACCGGATAATGACGCAACCTTATTACTTGTACATGTATACCGGTACATGAAAGTTCTCTAGATTTACTCGACCTAGATCTGTTTCTTTCTCTGACTAGATCTACAATAGCTCTAGACCTAAATCTACATCCCCGTAGATTTCCGCTGAATGCTAAGCCGAAGACCTCGATGAGATCTCAGTCAGTCGGCCAACTGTCCAGATCTAGATCACGTTCTCTTTCTGCTCGTATTGCTACTCACGACCGGACTGGCTAGGTAGGCCTAATGCCTTTTATAGTTGGATCAAACATAACATACGACCGCTGGACTCAATAGTGAGTCCAGGTCTTTGACTTCGAGCGTATAAATGCGATTCGATATTCCAACATAAGCCAAAGGTGCCCTTCCTTATTCGTATCTTCATTCGAGGCATGCGCACAAGGCATTCCTACTTTCGTTTTCGCTTTCCTCGCTCAGCAAATGTATCAAAACGTCGGCAGCCAGCAAGACGTTTCTGAGCCTCAAAAAGCTCCTTTTTTTCCCGCTGAAGTACAAAGTCTAAAATAACCTGACTAATGATTTGATCTAATTCCCCGCGATATCTATCAGAATTACGTCTAAAACTGGTGAAGTCGAATCGCCTTGGACCTGAGCAGGCCTTGCCTAGGCTAGATCCGTAGTGAATGAACCAAAGAAAATGATCCGATTCCGGGCATTCTTGATTGGAAACTATCTTGCAGCAATAAACGCAAAATACGGAGAGGTTGTCGGGCGCGCTCGGAAGGCGGAAAGGTGAAAGAAGGAAAAAAGAACGAAAATAAAAGCCCTGTTCTAACGATCGGTTACAGAACGAAATTGACCATCCTTTCAAAAATATAAGGAATTTTCAAGGACTTTGGCAACAACTTCCAAATTCAAGGACATTTCGTGGCCTTCAAGTTTTTCTCAAAATTCAAGCACTTTCAAGGACCGAACGAACTATGAATGAAGCAGCGATGAGAAAACTACCAGCAACAGTGCAAAAACACAAGGCCTGGTAATGGTTGCTTCGTATTTATGCGAATGCTGCTAACGTACTCTGGCTAAAATTATGATTTTTAATTAATTTTTTTATGTGTATGTGTGCTAATGCATACATGTAGTAATAATGGCGATGGTGCGGCAGCTGCTCCGGCAGATCGTTAAGAGACACTGAATTTTTGTCCATTGTTCACCACCTGTTCCCCTGTCAGACACTGCAAATGTTACAATGATTAAGGACATTTCTAGCTTTCAAAATGCAAATGGGAAAAGTTGTATGGGTGATTGAATATGGGCTGGACATGGGAGTTGAACAATAGTTCTGACAAGTTAGAGAGCTGCAAGTCTTGACTAAATCTAAAATTACTGCAAATGTAACCAAAGACACTATATCGGTAAGACCGGACACACTCTTTTTCCCAGCTCCTAAAATGTGTGCACAGCCACGCCCCCTCCTAGCGTGTACACAATCTTCTTCATGGCATTAAAAAATGCGTGCTTCGCCGATTGCGTTACTAATACTAGTTTGTTATACAAGAGCTGGATCAATGTGTACTCTCATTTTTCTAGACCTTTTTAGAAAATCCAAAACCTGCATGCCATGGTTCTTGAATGTGTGTAATCAGTGTCTGCACACCACTACTGTTCACCTCTTCTTGGTTTCATGGTTGCTGCCATTGTTGTTTACAGATTATAAACTCTCGACGATTAGGGCGAAGTGTCCTGTCTTATCTGTAGAGTGTCTTTGATGTGATTGCATTGAGAAGACAGGTTCATGTTTTAATAAAAAGGTTATGAAACCATTTTTCTCCTTCTTTGTTTTTTAACTACACAGCTCTGGCCCAGGAAACAAGCTGTTTCATTGAGTGAATCAATATTTTTATATGCTCATGCCATCAAAAACATAACAACAAAACTATTTCCTCAACTAACTTTATGATGAAAGACAAACAATTCTTTGCAAGTGTTACTGGGTAACCTCTTGCTTGTATCATCCTGTACAAGTGCAAAGTATGGTTAATGTACACATGAAAACTTTGGGTCTGCAGCGTTTTACACTGTACACACGGTGCGATGATCAATTTGTCTATCATGGCTGACGCAGTTGCGCTTTGCAGATCGGCTATTATCCTTTTTTCTTTAGCTCAGGGGAGAAAACCAGCTGACTATCAGTACTACACGTATTCCCATTCCCTCTCTAGATTTCAGCACTGTCACTGGGTAATACACCTTTCAATCTAACATGGTGAAACATCACTGAGTTTTGAAAATGTTGCTGTACAGGTAGGCCTATGTCGCCAAGTATCAATTGATCAAACGAACGATTGGAAATACCCATGCCTATCTTTAACAGAGAGGTTCAAACGCTTTAAACTATTCACAGGTTTACTCCACTTTTCTGTTTGACTCTGCTACGGTGGGAAGGAAAGCACTAAAACTCTTCGCTGTGAGTGTATTGATTGAACCTATATGCCCTATAATAATAGTAATAGTAGTGAGTAGTGTTAACGATCTAATGACGTAGGGAAAAGTAAGACGTTCTTCTAGGGTCGAGGTTTGCCCCGAAATTTTGTATTCTACTTTTTTTCTTTTTTTTTTTTAGGGATTTCGTAATGGAGCGTAACACACATAAGAGAGTGTTCTATTTTTAGTAGGGGTACAAACACTCCGCTGGGGATTTCCAGTTTTGTGCTTAGTCGAATATGAACTACCTAATTATATTTCTATTCAATGTTGAGATGTCTAGCGTACCTGTCCCTCAAGTATCTCCACTGTTATGATCACACACGACGATATAGTTCTGATGTATCGACATGTAATGATGTATGACACTTTTTTTTCAAAGAACCAGGCATGTTCGACTCTGCGGCGACATGACGGGACAAATATCAACCACCATCCCAGGGATACTGTAGGAAGCCAACAAGGCCATACAAATCCAAAGCAACTTTGGTGTTCTGTCTTCATCAGTTTTATTGTTTGTTAATTGTGGAAAATGATTAAGTCAACGTAATCATTGTGTGTGTATAACTGCTATATGGGCTAGATCTACTCTTCTTCGAACGACAAACATTTTGGAAATGTCTCAGACTGAACAAAGACTACAGAGATCTCTATCTCGCTGAGGAGATGAGGTTGGGATACTCATCACAAAGGAGGTGAAAGACGTAACATTATCGTGACCGAAACCGCTCCCACCTGCAGGCAATGAAAGCCCTCCATGGGTGGGGTGTCTCCCATGGAAGGCCATCCTCAACGTTCTAGGGGTGACATCTCTTGTCTCTCTTTGCTTCTATATTCTGTCCCGCTCTCTTGCCTCTCTTCTTCTTGATCAATTAGTAATGTGAACGTATCTTACCGTTTGGCACTTAACTTTGGCACTATATAGCCGTGGTCGTGCTTATGAGCCGCTAAACCCCAACACAAACAAACAAACTTGTAATTATCATATAACTTTACCTATTCGTGGATTATTTTCCTGTCTTATAAACAGTCACACATATGGTTCGGCATGTGGATCGACAGGTCGGTGACCCCTGGACCAAAGAGCGTACCATTACCAGTTACGAGAACAGAACTTTGTCTTGGGCCAACTGAATGTCATTATATTTCAGCTGTAGTGTGAAAAATCACCTATGCACAACAGAATCAGTGGATCAACACCGCCTCATGAAATAACGAATTCAGAAAAATAAAAACCCCTACTTATTACTATACCTCGTGCCCGGAAGCATTATTGTACTACTAGAAGTATTACCTCAGACTGTTAAAGCGTAACTTTGTCTTAGAGAGCAGAGGACAACCTTCTTGTGAGGCTTTCTCTTCGTTCTGTATACGTCTTTCAACCTCCTATCTGGTGATTATCATTCTGTGGTGGTTATCTCGATAGAGGCTTTCCCTGACTCTCTTCAACACTAAATACACATGTGCAAATGTACATGTACATAACAGGCTACAGGCTACATCCGTAACACATCTTTGATTTGCCCTCCACTGTGTACCAAAAAACTTGCCCTACCAATCAGTAGAGAGCACTCATGCGTAGCGCGATCCGGTTGAGTGTCTCGGGTAAGCTGCATTACCCTTTGCCAAAATTCCCTGTGTTTGTTCACCACCTGCCTGTGGTGAGAGCAGCCACAAAAAAGTGAAGCTGTATAACGTTAGCCACCCAAACAAGGGCTATGCTACCAACAAGAAAGTAGCCTTATGTTCCCCTATCTACTTAACCACACACAGCACACGCGTCTGCATTCTGTCGTGTCATCTATCGCCTCTGATTTCCCAGGTACAATAGAATGAGTGTGAGTATGGCTGGGTGTACATCTCATTTCCCTTTCGTTGATGTCGCAAACATTCCGCGTTAGCCCGAAAGTTGGGATGTCGTTTTTTATTTATTTTTTTTTTCAAGGTAGCCTAAAAATACATATTAATAATGTGACACCATCTTGAGTCAAACTGACCAGTCGAAATGCAAGAAAAATGTAACTGTGCAAAAAGTCCACGTAACC
>JBCAUA010236562.1:0-20513 GCA_038406235.1 Peronia verruculata | reverse complement strand
TTTAGGCGAAGAAGCGCAGGCAGTCAGTTTACAGCTACTTGCTGCTTATAAGCTGTCAGCTTTTCTGACTTCGTTCTATGTGTAGCCTTATGTGTGTCTTGATTTGGCCTTATTATGTGACCTAGATGATTGTGAACAAATGATAAGCATATAAAACAGATCGGTCTCAATTTACTTCTAACATGGCTTCGTGGTTTGGCATCTGCTACATAGTGAAAACAACTCACATCAGTGAGGTCGTGTCTGGGCTTGACTTACAGATCCTCCATTGGGGAAGGACACAAAGATCGAAAATCTGTATTTTTTTCAGTGACTCAATGGTCCCCTTTGTGCCTACTGGTAGAGAAGCCTGAATTCTAGCCTTCTTGGATATGGGTAATATTTCGGAGGTCCCATGTGTGTATATTACTTACATAAAAGAACCCTTGGCAGTTCAAAATTGATGAAGAGTAGATGGAGTGCTGCTGGCAGAACAAAATTTCCAAATTCCATATTTTTCCCCACAAAAATTCTCTTGAAAAATAGGTGACCTTTTAAAGCCATTCATAGTCCTACTTTCTAAGGATTGAAAGGCTTGAAAAAAAAATTCTGACCAGCAATTTCTCTGCTCTTTCCTCACTCCTTCTTTTTTTATTTAAATTCTCTTTCAAACATGTACCTACTGAACAAGCCAGAGTACACTTATTTAACAAAAAAACAGTTATTATGAGTTTATATTTTCCTGGAAAAAAAATAAAGAATTAAAAAAAAAAAAAAAATACACAGGCAGCTGATCAATTTTTTTTTTATTTTTTTAAATTTTGTTATGTTCTGACATACACATGTATAACTTGAACTCATCAGAATTTTCAGAGCAGGAGACATTTGTTCATATCCTATTTGAGAGGATAGCAGTTAGAAATGCTACACTGTAAATTTGTAATTTTTGTTGAATTTACCCAGGGATTGACATAGCTCACATCAAGAATGGATATGTTTATCACACCAAGAATGACCAACCCCACTTCATACCCAGAGGATGTATGCAAAGGGCAGGTAGGATGTCATTTCCTAATTAATGTTAAACATATCCTTGTCCTTTCGTACAATCATTGGAGAATATTATATTTATACAGAGCAGATAGGATCTCTAACAGTTCATTGCAGAGGATAAGCATTAATGGTGAAGAAGTCTTTTATTATGCAGGTGAGAAATGCGATTCCCTTATGTATCCATAGTTCAATCAGCAATAGCTTTGTTTCATGGGTGTTGAACATTGCCTGACTGATTTATCAATGACATGGCTTTAACATTAATTGAATTTTCATTCCTACCTTTTGTTAGCAGTTACAGGCATTTTTCCCATTTGTCTATTTTTATTCTGTCAATAAAGAAAGACAGCTTGGTGATATAAAGTTTATTCTTTATGTTTGTCTTATGCATTACTATGTCTTATGCATTACTATAAACACTGCACCTGTGCAATCGTTTTGCCTGCAGAAGGAAAAAGAATCTTTAAACACCCAAACCATTGATTTGTTCAGTGAACAGCTTTTCTTGGAAAGGGCAGATAATTGCAGTTTTTTTTAATATGTGTTTAAAATAGTTTAAAAATATTGTTAAACTGCCGTAAAAAAAAATCAAGAGCTTTTTTTGTTCAGGCTGTGAATAGACATTCACTCTTTGGTCACTCAGTTTCTTATGTGTAACTGTAATATGGCTCGGCCCTTTGCAAGTTTTGCCCAACATCATACTATACATATTCTCACAGCAGGTCAGAATGAGTCAGAAGTTGCTGAAGCAAGAGATTAGAGGTTGAATGTGATGAAGGTGGTCTCAGGTCTGTTAACAATATTTTTATCTCCCTGAAATTGAAAGAACATTATCTCTGAATAAAGAAATATTGTTCTGACAGGGGAGATTATAGGTATATCAGGGAGATGTTGGGAGGTAGATATTTATAATGTTCATGCTAAACCGTTCATTTTTTTCCAGCACTTCTCCTGATTCTACTAGGTTCTGAGGAAGCCACTGATTGTCTTTTCAGTTTGCAAGATCTCAGAGTACAGTCAACCTAACTCAAACTGTTTACTATTTTGACCTTGTAAAAGTATGAATTAAGGGTTTGTTTGATAGTAGTATCTCAAGTAGCTGAGATAAAATAAAATGCAACTCATTTTGACCAGCTACAAGACATACTTTCGATCTGCATATCACATACTACTACAAAACCAGTTCTTTGAACAGACATTGAGAACTTCATGTTAGTGTTGGATGAGGATATTTGAAAAAAAAAAAAAAAAACTACAAACAGTGCCTAATGAAAGAGGGCCTCAGAAGGATGCTGCATGTAAATGTAAACTATGAACCATGAATGAACTGAATAAGCCAAAAGATGTAAAAGGAGCAATGAAGTTTGCTTTTCAGCAGTAATATTTCTAGAAATAAACTGCTTAAAGTAAAACACTGAGTTGGCACAGTAAATTGGGGAGGAAGAGGAGGGGGTGTTGGGAATAAAAAATATTTGCATTTTGTGTAGTTGTCAGTCATTGACCAAACAGCAAAAATCAGGCTGAGTGCATCTTGCAGGATAAAATAGATCCTACTATTTCCCCTCCCCTCTTCCTTTCTCCCTCTTTCTCTCTCTTTCTCACCTTACGCACAAAAACACACTCACCCACCTTCCTTCCTCATGTAGAATTTGTTGAGTTACCAGTTTTAACTCTTTATAACAATATCAGTTTTTGTCACTGTACTGAAAAAAAGATGTAAATTTTATCCTTGCACTTAACGTCACAACAGTGTCACTGTATAATTATCTCCAATAAATATTTAGAATTTTGGGGGGCCCATTTCTGCAGAAGTGTCGCACCAAAGATTGTCAAGCATCATTTGACAGATCAAAATCGGGTAAAATAACTGAATGCATGGTGTGAACTGCAATGTTTAAAATCCAATTCTATAAACCTACATAAGCTTTTCAATAGATAAATAAATGTTCATGATTTTACCCTCAAGGTTTCTGCATGTAATTTATCACACTGATTATTGCAACCAGGTAGTGAAAACTGACTAGGTGGTCTATTGCAAACAGGTTTTCTTTTCTGACCAATCAAATCGCATCATTTGATTTGAGCAGGACATTGAATTAGAACTTGTATATATTCTAGATCTAAATTCTAGGCTCAAGAGGGGAGAATTTCCACACCAGGCCAAGTGGCATAAGGTTAGAATTAGTGTTGCAGTTGAATTTAGGGTTAGAATTAGGGTTGGGTTTAAGGTAAGGGATTCACTCATGTACCTTGGAACATTTAGTTGGGGGGGGGGGGGTGGTTCTTGAAATTGGGTTTTTGCTAAAACAATTCATTTTTGGGCTTTTGTTTGCCCTTGAAAGTTATGCCTTTTGCAGATATAAAAATGATGTGTAAACAAGTTGATATATCCATTCTAAGGCCTTGAAAGGGTGGTCATTCAATGGTTGACCAATACCTCTAACATACAGTTTCTGGTTCAGTTGAGGCCCGATATTCAATGAAAAATCAACACTATTTTGCTTTTTAATGGCAAATGGTGCAGAATAGACTTTATTATGATGTCCGCCACCAATATCAGAGCTCCAGTATCTGAAATGGGACTGGCTGACCACTAGAGATGCTAACCCCACTGAAAATCAGAAAAAAATTTTCACCAGAACCTCTAAAATAGAAGTTCCCATGGCCTGATAAGAACATTATTTTGGCCCATTTCCTCTGTTTCAGAGCACAGTAGTGCACTATCTGTCACATCATAGGTCAAGATCTAAGATACTTTTATTTCTGACCAAAGAAGACATGGCGGCCATATATAGGCTTCCCAGGACCCTGAAACTGTTGTGATAGGGGTAAGGGTGCAAAAAGGGATTGAAAAACATGAGCAGATGCCTAGTAAAAGACAAAATAGATCATAGAATAGATCACTGTGCGAACTTTAGAGCATGAAAGTTATTTTTTTTTAGTTTGAAAGCTGGAAGCCCGCGATATAAAAGCCTCTTTTGAGTAGTTTTCTCATTGACAATACTTTAATTGCATTTTTCTCAAAATGGCGTTTTTCAGCACAAATGTGCTATCTTCTTTCTTACTTCTGGGCCGATTATCATGAAATTAGGTATGAGTGTAGAAAAAAAGCAATATCTTAATCTTATCAGGAGGGATTTTTGATAAGCCTGGGAAAAAGCCTGGCTTGAACGCGATCGGCCCGATCCAGGCTCAGTGATCATGGGCCTGGGCCATCTCAGAAAGCCCAAAACGAGCCAATCATTCACTCATTTTCACCGCCAGTAGAATTTTGTAACAACATAACACGTGTCAAACGTTCGCATGGAAGTGGGATGGTGGGAGAGGAGGAAATTCAAAATGTGTGCCTGACACCTCGAAGTTTGGCGTTCTAATAGTTTTAATCCTAGTAGAATCACAAGAAACAGCCAGAATGCAATATTACCTTAATTATATGGATTTATGTTCAAGAAATGACAGTGTTAGACACAAATGGCAGTACACATTTGAAACGAATTTCCTCTTATTCTTACTGTATTACAGCTATCTAAAATGTAATTCACACGCAAAAGCACTGTAAGCAACACCTCGCCAGATCACCCTTTTACCGCTTCTAGGGTTAAATACTAAGTAAAACTCGCCGCAGCCGATTTTTTGGTATAAGAAAAAAAGAAAAAAGAAAAAAGTTCATGTGCAGAGGGAGGGGTATGAGAAGGGTTACATTGGGTCGAACATGTGTCGCTGATGGACGGAGTTTTCCCAAGATCCAAATAGTGCGAGCGGGCTGGCGCGCAGGCCTAAAAATTGTATGATCAGCACATCTTTAATTTTTTATATCTTTTTAAATTTTTTGAAAAATTCAAAATTTTGGGGTCAGATTTTTGCAAAAGCTGTGTCCTTTTCACATACCAATTTTAAACAATTGTCGAAAAAACAGTAAGTAATTTGTTAAACTTTGGCTTAACAAAATTTAGACATTGAATGGTAGAATATGTATGCGAACTTACAAGCAAATCAGTTGGAAAAGTTCCAAGCCTATAAATGGCAAAGTTATGCAACATTGGGTAGCAAAATCCAAGATGGCAACTGCTGCCATAGAAACCATGAGTGATTTCATATATTTTCCTGTTTGACTCTAATTTGAGCATGCCGAAACCAATGGTAATGATTGAAATTGTCTCTTTTATTTCATTTTTTGCTTTGCTTTGTTCTTGTGTTATCAAGATTTCTGTTGTGTTAATCATAGTGACCTAAGCATATTGTAGTTGATAGAATTAGGGCAAAATGAAAAGTTAAATGGTGAATCAGTGCAAATTTTACTTTTTCAGGTGACAATGTACTAGCAACAGTAACTCATATGGCCACTAGTTCCAAACTGATTAACCCTGGAGAGGACAAGCATGGGTCCCTGGTGTTTTTTGATTTCCTGGGCTACTTCATGGTCGCTTACCCACACCGCATGGCCACCATACTCAACTGGACAACGTTCATTTATGTCTATGTAGCCTTTTTCAAGAGGCTTTTGAGACATAGGGGTGCAGGTATAGTGGTAGCATTCCAAGTCTATGATATTGTTATTGAATTACTTCATGATCAATCACAAACTGGTAATTTTTTTTTTTTTTTACCATCCTTCACACAAATTTCATTTCATTTGATTTACAATTCGTAAAATAAGTTGGATATCATCTAAGTCTTTATTGCTATGTCAGATTGCTGTAAAAACAAAATATTATATAAGAAAAAAAATTGTAGAAATGTCAGAAACTCAATCAAAATATCTGTTTCTGTTGTACATGAAAGCTTTAAGATAGATGAATAAATGAATACGAAAACTATACACAAATAACATTTATGGTAGTATTATAAATGTGCTTGAAATAAGTCAAAAGAAGGAAGGTTGGAATTTGAGTCATATGCATGTCTCAAAAGTGCATAGTTCAGGGATGATATAGAAATGAAAAGTGAGACCAGTTGGTTGAATATGTGAAAAGTTATGCTCTATACACTCACCCATTCTCAAATCAGTTGTTTCAAGAAAATGCTTCTGGAAGTTCAGTCTCACAATTACTTGGCAATCATATATAGGCCTACTTAAAATTGTTCACACTTCATTAAACTTGCCATAAGTCAAGAATATTATCAAACAGCACACAAAATTTCAATAAGTTAAATGCCCAAATAGAAATTCTGTGCAGGAAAGGTTATTTTAGTCATGTATGGTACAATAACATGTACAAGTAAAAGGTAGAGTTGCCATGAATGGTATTCCAAAAACATTTCAACCATAATACACTCATACACAGCACCTCTAAAACAGTCTTTGGCATAATGTTAGCATATATATTTCCACATTGGATTGGCCCAGTAGCTCGATTCATTTTGAATTCAAAAGTCTGTTATTCAAGCCCTATCTAGCCCCTTCCTTGGCTCACAGGAAGACTTTTCCATTTTTGTCCATTATCTCTCCATCTTCTCACATGTGATGAACTGTCACCATTTATGATGTTCTCCATCATCATCAGCATCCTCCTCTTATTTACCCTCACAGTCCTCTTTGGTATATGAACCAGTCTGGCCATCCCCACTATACTATCCCTGCACGATAGAGATAAGGACGGTACATAAAAAAGAAAAAAAAAAAATGTCATACAAAATTCAGTGGCTTAGCGGTTCTTCGTTCTTGCTCCATCTCTGTATACTAATGGGATACATTTTTTAAAAAAATAGGACAAGAAGATGAGACAAACAAATTCCACTGTAAAATCAGCTGATTGCATCGTAAGCGCAGTTGTGTGTAAGAGTAAAGTCTCTTTGCTGTCATGTAATCAAATCAGCTTATCATACTGGATTCAGCTGTGGAAACAAATTAGCATATCTTCATATTTCAGTCAAGAACGTGTCATTTTCCCAAGGTATCAGCCAACCAAAGTATAGAGTGAATTCATTCTAGTTATCTTTTAAGAGTTTTTGGGCAGAGAAATATCCTAGCTTGCACAGTTTGCAATCAGAGTAAATAGTTTTGAAATAATAATGAATACAAATCCTGATAAATCATTTATTTGACCAAACCTCGACCTGTGAATCTATTTTGGCATGTATTTTATGACTCACTTCGAGCTGGAGAGTTACAAATATGATACAGATGGTAATGTAAAAAGGTTTTAATGGCATATCCATACTTTATGATATGGTCAATTTCTCTCTCTTAACATGTGCCCTACATGAGTATCAAAAGCATACTAGATAAATGTGTGCAGTACTGGGCTGATGAGTAATTAGAATAATAATAATAATAATGAAGTGCATTTATATAGCGCCCAATCCCAAGAAATGGCTGGACAATCCCAAAAAATGGCTGGACAATCCCCCCCCGGAAACAGGTTCTAGGCGGTTTTATAGAAGAACTAGAAGAGAACCCACGGCCTCTGTGGGAGATTTTTAAATATTGCCCTGCGACTTAAAGTGTATCACAAAGTATGTGCACCTCGATGTTAATATTTTGGTTGACTGAACTGAATGTTACTGAAAAGACAACGTGGTTTTTTTTTTAGCAGTTTTACTATCGAATGTACAATTCGGATCGAGCAGCCTCTCAAGTTTATTATTTCATTATTATCACATTTGTAGAATAATGTCAAAGATAATAAGCTTTTTTCAGGTTTATGTACATAGAAAACAGATCCATATGCAGCAATGTTGTGGGCCAAATTTCAGATGGATCCACTAAGCAGTTTTCGAGTCCATAAGCCTATTGTGGGTTTTCTTGCCATTTTATAATATAGATGAGGGATATTACACATCATCCCCTGTTGCCCTTTGAAGGGTCCAGGTTTCAGGCTAAAATTTACACTTGATGCCTTTTGTAATATCTTTCGAAGAGTAACTGCTCCACTTCACATCATTTTTCAATTAGACTCCAATAGGAGATTAGTGATCTACTTGTCCTCCTTGTGTATTATTTACATGTCGCATCTTAAAGCTCTGAGAAGTGTTTCTCAGTCTCAGTATTTTCTAAATATAGCTGTGAGAAATTATCCTTATGACTTAATTTATTGTCATATATTGATGATTTGGCAACATTTAGTCATTAGTTGATGTGGTCCATTGAATCATGAGTGATACGAAAAACCTCTTACTCAGCAGTGAAACTGATTCACTATTATCAATTTCAAACATTACCTGGCATGCTTTTGGCACATCATGTGGAGGTCTCGTTAAGAATGTCATGTACATTTGCTTACTCTCTGAGAGTTTTGTTGTTGCTTCGTCAGGTGGGAGCAGTGTGATCAAGCCAATGTTGGGTGTGCTTTTCTTTGTTCTAATCACATGGATCATCATCATCCTGACCCCTGTCACTGTGGCCTTGTTTTTATCCACCATCGGCCGCAGCCTGAGCTATTTCACCCACAACCTCAACATCATTTGGCTGTTTATCTTGCCGTCTGTTACTAGTGCCCTGGCACTTCACCTGTTTCTGAAGATTACATTTTTTAAGGTAAGAATTTTCAGTATGTAGTGGAAACAATGCACTTGTTACTTGTTAGCAATGATGTATATATAGCATGCACAGCATATTTATTACTTTTTTTTTATCAGTGGTTGTGTCTTTTGCAGATAAGGACTTCCATATAAACAGATGATATTAGCATTGCATTTTAGTCACAAGTTCAGTGATCTTGAGAGAAGCAAACTGATGCCGATGTAACAGCTTTTTAGGTCTATTTTTTTTAAGCTTAAATAACAGAATAACGTGATGAATAGCAATAAGAAGATAAAATCAAAAGTGATTGATTTTTACAGCTGGAAAAATTGTGAAATAATGGTGAGACTGGAGTATGCTTGTTAAAAGTATGAAAAAAACTTCAACATTGTTTCATATTCTATTAAATTGTTCCTAGCTGTTATATATGATTTTAGATGGTTTAGTTTAATGGTGTCAGGATTATACTTTTCACCTCTCAAAGAGATGTGCGCAGAATGTATATTTGGTTTATTACTGTGGATTAAATAGGAAACTCTGAGTGAGGGCTGGTGCATTTATCATCTGATCCTTTCTGTCTTATATTTATGTGGCAATATTTTCAAGCTGAGCAAGGTTTGATATGTATTATAGACTTGGTTGTATTTAAAACAATTACATGCTAAGTATTTGCAACAGTTGTTCAGACAGTTCTCAAGCTCTTTTAAATTTCAGCAGTATCCTTTTTTTTTCTGGTTTTGTTTTTATTTGTGGTGCATCTAATTTGCTTTACCTTTGCTAATTTAAGTGTATAGATTTGAGCAGGATTTCCAGCTGACATCATATCACAGAAAATTTGTTGTGCTTTATATAGCAGTAGATCTTCCAACTTTCTTCTGTGTTTAGGATGTTGTAGCACTGCTTTGCAAGTCTGAGTTCACTCTGGTGTTAAATGCTTCTGTTTATTGGATTATTGTTTTACAGCAGTTAGTTTGCTGATGTTTATCGACTAATGTAAATACTTCAGTGTGAAGTTAATTGCTAGGATGGAAAATGGATATTTTTGTCTGGAACAGTTTCGAGAAGTGGAGAAAGCGATTTCCTATAGTGTATAGTAAGAACACTGTCATCACGTTTGTAAAGCTATTTTATGTCCTGCCATGATACTGGACAATATCATGCCATATTAAATTGCATGGTGGTCTATTTAATGACACCAAACCTCTGTACTGTACTGTATAATATCATACTACTTAACATAATTTTAGTCCATGCTATTATATCACATAACATAACAAAATACACTTGTCAGAGTCAGATTTTACTTGACCCTGCTATGAAACCACACTGTTGCCTTCACATATCATACCTCATTCCATAGAAATGAACTAGATGGCTGAGTCCATAGAGCACAGTTATTTTTATTATTCAACAAATCATTGTGAACTCCTTGCAGAACACAGACCCAACCAGTATGGTAGTTATGCTGCAGGAATCCAATCTGATGCTTTGGTCAGTGGTACTGGTGGTCATGACAACCCATGGCCTCATGACTGCCTTCTTGCCCCTCATGTTTATCCTGTGGCCAGCATTCTTCTACACTGTCCTGGATCTCTGTGGCTTCAAACCTACCAGTTCGTTGCTGCTTTTTTATTTTTGATTTGATATTTTCTTATATATATGTCAGTTTATCTTTGTGGATTCAAAAGAGCTTTTTCTTTCTATCTATAGTTAGGTTTACTATTACCACTTCCATCTTATTTCCAGAACTTTATTCTGCATCTGTGTCAAGGAAACATTGCATTTCTTACAAACTCTGTGTGTCTTTTGAATTTTATTTTTTTTTTTTTTTTCATCCTCAGGTATTGTGTTTTGGCCTCTTCTGACTTATTATATTTTCTCATGTTATATATTTGTTTTGAACATTTGTTCTTTTATAAGGAGTGGTGGCTGTGCAGAGAAACTAAGACCTTCCACATAGATTCATGCGAAATTTATTGCATAATCCATATTTCACTTAAGGATAATTGTGCTTTGGTTCATCTAATTATCTCTTTTAAAATATTGTACCGGTATCTGAAATGTTTAACTTGTAGCCATAGAGAACACTTGTATTGAAACTTCTTGATTAAGTTTGCAAATGTAGTAAAGCTTATCATGACTTTAGATCAGTTCCATCAACTGCAACATTTAGTTTGGCTTTTGGAAATGTCATGTCTTTATCATCTTCTTGTCCATAAGATTTGACAGGTGAATTATAGATCAGTAGATATTTGGAAATTGTAACTAGACATTTAATGTTCGAAAGCACAGAATGCTGAACATCTATATTCAGATAACGAAGTTGAAAAAAAAAAAAGAAAAAAATGGAACTAAAATATTAAGAACAGATTTAACACAGGCCGATTTCCACTACATCTCTCAGTATTTTCATAGGCTCAGTATGTCTGCAAAATATGCTCATGCTTGTGATAATTTGCTTGCACTGCAGGTGTATTTTACAACTTGGTGGCTTCATTCGCTCCAAGCCTGTATGTGGTGTACACCTCCTACACCCTGCTGATGTTCATCATTCCAATCATGGGCCGCTCAGGCATGGAAACCTCTCCAGATATACTGATAGCAGTTATATCTGCACTACCTGTCATGGTCTGCTTGCCTTATCAGGTATCAGGGTGAATATAATTCATACCTACAAAAAAGATAATACACTATTTAATCACTAGATCATCAAATAGTTCTGTGTCTTTGCATTTTCTTAATTCAGAGATGACAGTTTACTGCTCCAAAGTGTGACAATAAATAAAATTCAACTTATAATTCTGAATAATTACTTGAACAGCCATGTTATTATGTATGATACCAGTGTTTTTTTTTTTTTTTGTTTTTTTTTCTCTACTCAGGGGTGTCAAACTTCTGACTTTAGTCGTCGCCGACTTTCCTACTTTTGACCGATTAACTGCTGACTTTTACAGACCCCCTGGGACAATTGCGGTTTTATAATAATTTGCGATACATATTTCACACGATAACGACAATGAACAGGAAGTACAAAAGAGATTCATTCATAGATAACTCGGATGATAGTCGGACTTGTTCAGCGGCTGTTTGAAGATCGAGATCAAAGTTTGTAGTGCTTAATTCATCACACCTGACAAAATGCAGTTGAGTGGTCGCGTGAGAGTTGTTGATAGAAAATCACCACATCAGAGTACGGACAACAACAAATAATGTGTCCATGATCATAGAAAGACTAATGTACAACATCAGCCGTTGGCGATCTAGATCTAGATCTAATGTAATAACGCTTGACGATTATGATGATGGCACTGCCTGTGGGAGCTTTTTAGTTATTGGAATTTCCACCAGTTGTATAATTATACAGTAAACCTCGAATTCAACAAGCTCGGATCCAACGAGACCTCACATCCAACGTGGTACATTTAAATCCCCGTTTTATTTCTTATAAAGTGTTGGTAAAATAAATTGGATCCAACAAGCACCAAAATAGTCAGCCTCAGCTCTAATGAGCACGACCATGGCTGATTGAATCACTTTTTTCCCCCTTTTTTTATTTGGGTTGCATCACTGCCTGGAGTGATAACAACAGGGGCCTGCAAGTTTGCGAGGCGGTGCCTGGGATGCACACGCCAATTGTTCGTGGCTCGCAGGCACAATGGTGAGGTCTAGTAGGCCTAGTTCATTATCCTGGTGGATGGGTACACCAAGCGGCCAGTAACATCCCCCCCGTGCATACACACACACACAATAGTGGCTCAGTCCAGTAGGCCTTTCGTCGTCAATAACTACACACTCCTACACATTAATCTGCGGCAGCCCACCCGTGTCTGTTCAAGTTCCTGTGCGCTGTGGCAGCCCGTTGTGTTTACATTTTTCTGACCTCCGGTCGGCTGAAGTTCAGTGGCAAAGAAACAATCATAGTGGATTTGTTTTTTAAGCAATGCACCCCATTTGTTAAATTTAGATGAAGAATAAATGATTCGGCCTATCTACTGTATCCGTCATTATTATCAACGATCTATTTTAATGATCAATGCGAAATAAAAAGAAGCAGAAATAGAGAGAGAGAGTGAGAGAGAAAGGAAAGAAAAAAAGGTAAAATAACATTATAAGCTTTTGAAGAGTAAAATAGTAGGAATAAACAAATTTCATTTTTATCTGATAAGTATCTGGTTGACTATGCATTCGTACTCAACGCATATGACTTAGATCTTGACTCTACATCTTGATCGAAAGCTGATCCGTGTGTAGATCTAGGCTAAAAATAGATCGCAGCTCGCTTCAAGATAGAGCTTAATATGCTCATAAGATTTCTTGGTGTTTTGTCAGTCATCCAAATCTAGATCTAATCCAGTATCAATGCCTGATTCCTAATTACACACTTTCTTAGACTTTAGCAGATGAGATCAAAAGGGAGTGAACAAGACAGCGAGAGCACAATGGTGACTGACCAGGCAGAAGGAACGGTCTCATGCCGCTGACCAAAGCGCCGTACAACACACTGTGTAGCTGCCTCAAAACACGCGATAACACACCCTAAGTATCACGGAAACCTCATTTGATTCGTCTGTGAGGTTCCTTTCTATTATTAGATCATGAACGTCATTTTATCGACCAATGACAGCCCACCAAAAAAGGGGTGGCCCCTGTGTTGGTTTCTGTTGGTCTGAACGGTAAAGTGGTGTGGGCCGAGTGTCGGTTTCTGTCGCTCTAAACCCTAGGCAGCGATCTCAGACGTGTTGGTTTCTGTCGGTTTAAACACGAAAGGGTTAATCTGTAATAGCTCCAGTCCCAATCATGTGTAGAAAATAAATCTTCAAATCACAGTCCCTATTTCTGCTCTCATCAAATGCCTCATAAAATTTTCTAGTTTCATAGCAGATGATGACTTCACAAATGGTCATATTTTTTTCACATGATGCAAAGTTGGTATATGGAACCACTTAATTAGGTCGTTATTCATAATGCACATATCTATACATTTTCTCACATGCTAGTGGTTCAGCCTGACAAGTATATATCCATGTAACTAATTTTGTGTAACCATGTCTTTCTCATCACATTCACCACACCTGGGTTGTGATTCAAAGAGGAAATAAAATGAAATGTTCTAGTTGATTCCAAGATGTACAAATCTGCCATGTAACAGGCAAAACTGTCTTCTATGATATATATACACTCACAGTTAAGTTTTAATCTCAGTAAAATTTAAAAACTGTTAAATCTTTTCATGAAATAGTGTACTCCCGGTGAAAACTAGCCTTGATCCAGAACATCATGTTCTTTATTTTGAAATAGTCTAGACAAAGCACTGAAACCAAACATGTTACTTGAGCGAACAAGTCATCAATGTTTTAGTTTCAAATGAAGGATGTGTTTTTTGTGGTGTTGTGTGTGTGTGTTTGTTGGGGGGGCTATATGTATTTTTCATACCAGAAGCCTACAGGTTATTTTAAGTTTTTAGTCAAAGAGCCATTGAGGCCATTAATTATCTTATCCTGAATCATGCTCAAGTTTAGAAGAATGAGTCATGGGGGGGAGAAAAATGAAGTGAAGATCAGGAAGCAGTGATTTGTTTATTCTTCCCCTTAAAATGTATTTGCAAGACATTTTAGATGTACAACAATTTCATGAGAGTTCTGGTTGTACCGTTGTAGAGGAATCTTACTGTAATGATAATGAAATGTACCTGAACTTTTTCTGGATATGTCTGTTTTAAAAGACATTTCTTCATTTGTGTACATTATGAAGCACTCCACTTGATTTTTTGTCATTGAATATATCCTCTTGTTTGTCAGGAATCATCTTTTATCTGATGACACCAACTGAGCGACATGCCAAATGTGTGGAACTAGCTTTAGCCAATGGAGCCAATGTGAACAATGTTGACAAAGAAGGCAGCCCTGTATTTGTGGTAGCTTGTGATCTGGCCATTGACAATGAAAGACTCTGCCTTGAGTTACTCAAGCGAGGTGCTGATCCAAATTGTGTCCAACAGGTGATGTGAATTCAGTCATTTCTTCTCTGCCTGCATTCTAACCTATACTGATAGACAGTACAAGTAGATCGTTTTACATCACCATAGCATTGCTGTTGCAGAAATACTGTGATATCCACCAATGAGCCTGGCCAAAGGGAGACAAAAAAAATGAGCTCTTAGGCAGACATGCTCTTTGGCAGATTGAAAGATTATGGAACTCATTTGATCACTGGTAATGACTACTCGCGTTGATTGTTATTGATCACTAAAGAGTTGTCTATGCGACCAGGAACAACTATCTTTACTGTTTGTGTCTGTGTGCACATGTGTATTTTGTAACTGATAGGTTGTCACCATTCTGGACTTATAATTTCAAGACTATTAGCTGGCTTCTTTCTAACATCAAGTGAGTTTCCCTGTGACAGCATTATTTGTTCAGTTAAGACAAACAGGTTTGCCTCCCAACAGAAGTAAGAGTTTAAGATAATCTTGATTGAGTGAGAAAAACTACCCAGTCTCATAAATAGAAGTAAATACGGGTGTAGGCCTAGTCCCACATTTTGGCAAACAATAAAATGTTATGGCTAGTCTTTTCACTCTATCTTCATCATTTCTTCCCTCCACCCTTCCTCTACTTTACTATGTGCATGGCTATGGTAATTTTGCTTAGGTGGACAATCTGACATTGCAATTATATCATTTGTGTCCTGGTCCAGTTGAGTTTGTCACTATTTTGGGAAATTCCCTAGACCTAAGAAAGTTTGTCGCACTTCTTGGCTTGACCCCGTTATGGTGGATAGGAAATTTATGATGAAAACTCCAATCTATGAATAAGAGAATCATAGCCAGTTGAACCTAGATATTCTCTGAATAATTATAGTAGGAGTATAGTGTTAATAATTACATAGGAAAGAGACTGACATACTTCCAAATGAAATTCATGACTTTTGGCTCAGATTGGAACTGAGGCAAAATCTTGTAAGCAGTCGCACTTGGACATTCATTATGATTCTGTTGATGTGCTTAACTGCCCTTAAGTTATCAGTATTTTATAAAATTATTGTATTTCATCATGACCATGGACTTCAAGATCAAATCTTGTTTCAAGCTAAAAAGTTGTGTATGAGTGAGACATAAATGGTTTTAAGAAGCAGAACCTTGTTGACATGTCCAAGTGCTGAGAGTCTGGGCATCGAGCTGGACCCTGATAGTATTTTGGAGTGTAAGATTGACACTCTAAAAGGGAAATTAACAGTAGCCTACCAATTAATGGCATAAGTAGGCCTATAAAAATAGCGTATTCCAACCCAACTTGATGTGTCAAAGGACTTCAGCCAGGTTTTAATGCTAGAAGCATTTAATATCTTTTCTTACCTTGCTTAGTCAAGAGAGTGCTAATGCCAGATGTTTGTCTCACTTCCTGGTTGTAAGCTTACTTCCGGCAGGAAATTCGGTCAGGTATTTCCCGAAATGTTGTCGTCTATTATTCAGACTCATAGGTGGATTGTTTAGCTCAGAACAGATTCTCAGGCAAGTAAACTATAGTGAGAAAAAAGTGAGTTTTTAGGTGTAAGTTTCTTAGGCAGAGACCACTGTATTTTCTCCTAAGATCTTAATACTTATTTGCTTTGAGTGAATCAGCATTATGGTCATTCAGTTTTCTTTTTAACTGATGCATAAAGTTTTTCCTCTGTAATACTAATTTCCTTCATGAGTACAGGTTCATATATTTTCACTAATTTTAGCCCATGATCCTTCCAATTTTTAAGGTTTAATTAGATAAAATCCATCATACTAAACGTGTGTTTTTCTTACTGTTTAATAGAAATCAGGGCGCACTCCACTGATGGCAGCAGCATCCAGTGGAGGAACCAAAGTCGTAGCAGCACTGTTAGAAGCGGGAGCCAATGTTAATATCATTGATGTCAAGAAACATCATGCTGCACATCTGGCTGCTTTTAATGGCAATCTAGCATCTCTGATGTTGATGGCTGGCTATGGGGCTGACTTTAATGTGATTGCCAACGATGGAGGGACTCCTATTCATCATGCTGCAGCCAAGGGCCATGCCATGTGTATCAAATTCTTATCACAGAGAGGTAAGGATATCCTTGAGGAATGACTAAGTTTCATGAGATATTTTTTTTAATACAGTGGTCTCCGCCTAAGAACTCGATCGTGGGGAGACAAAAAACACGGGCTCTTAGGCAGACGGGTTCTTATGCGAATTGAAAAGTTACGCAACCCCTCTGACCATAGACTGTCTTTACCACTAGGATAAGTTGATTGTTACCGTTAGTAAAATATTTATCTATGCCAACAAGTACAACCTTCTTTCCTATATGGGTTATAAAAGGATGTAGCAATTCCTGATCGTTTTAGCATATAAAAACATCAATACTGCCGAGCGCTTAACTCCATGTGAGTTTTTACACAACGGCATCATTGTTTAATAACACGATATTGCTATGCTACCCCGTGGGTTATGGCATGAGAGACTCCAGTTTTTACAGACCGACCGAAGTAGCAAAACAGCTGTCCAGTCAGAGGCTAAACTTGCACCTGCTTATCCACAAAGAAAATCACAAGTGCTGTCCCATGTGTTGCCAAATAAAGATATGGTTACGGGTTAGTCAACAACGTGGCCTGATTACGCAGTCATACATCAGCCATCACTTCCACTCCTTTGTCTACCTGTTCCCTCCATCCCCGTTTTACTGCACATCTACAACTGTGCGTTTCTTTCAAGTGGAAAGTATGATGTAGAATTAGACCATTAGTACTCAGGTATCTTGGTCCATCACCAGGTTCTTAGACAGATTTTTTTATTTGGGAGCACCCAGAGTGGGTTCTTAGAGGTGTAAGTTATAGAGGAAAAATTCCGTTTCGCAGCAGAGGCGGTTTCTTAGGCGGACCGGGCTCTTAGGCGGAGGGTTCTTAGGCGGAGACTACTGTTAGTATGAAGGGAGAATGGAATGTGTAAGTTTCTCACGACCCTATGAAAATAAATGGGTGTTTGGGCATGGAAATTTACGTTGAACAAAGGGAAGGTTATCATTGGCAATGAGGAAAGAGGTCAGATTTTGTATCGATACCAAATTTGAAGGGTTCTAGCCGATGCAAAGTTGCTTGTCTGCGCTATTAAATGAGGGCATTTTGATCAGAAAAAAACAATTATGCACTTACCTCAAAGTGCAGTTACAGCAAATTTAGGTCCTCAAAATCAACTTTTAACCCCAAAATGCATTCTATACTGTTAGTAAGAGGTCAAAGAATAAAAATATCTCTACAACGCAAAATCAACAATCTTGACCCTCAACATCGATTTTCACTGCCGACCTTGGCCTTAATGATGATAATTTGATGTGCTCCATTTGTGCAGTTGCTCTGTTTTTCCTGAAAATGACGGGACCTACTGGGTTCTTGTAAATAGTCGTGTTTTATATTCTGATTTCCACATGTATGTGAAGATGTTGTTTTCAATTCATGGCAGAGGATCCCAATGATTCTCTTGACCCTAACTTCCTCTCTGTTTTTGAAAAACATTTTAAAATCACTTCTCCCATGTGGGAAAGTGTGCCTACCTTCGCAAATTCATGAAATGAAAGAGCTATTATTATTAAACAACCATTAGCAACCTAGCAATGGAGTGCTTAGTCGTGACGGAGAGCCAGCTCTCTGATTTTCTACCCAACGGGAAGTTTGAAAATGTTGATGATGCTACCCGTGAACAAATTTTTCTTTGCCCTCTGACTGATAGTATAGGAGAAGGTTCTTTTGGCGATTTCGATTTTGATTTATGTAAGAGGAGGGCAGCTTCTTTGCACAACGGATCCGCCAACCATGTTGTCAAAAGAAATCACACAATCCAATACATTTCTAAAAAATCTGAAAATGCCCAGAATATGTTGTTTTTCCATGCCAAGAAAATTGGAAAACTCAGAAAGAGCAACAGGGAAATGGAGCTCAAAGTTGCTGTTGATACAAAGCAAAAGTTTGCTGATAACCAGTCAAAGATACGTGCAAAAAATGCAAGCCTCTTTGTCTCGCCACACTAGAGCTGTGAAGTTGGTGGAAGACACATTGAGGCCTATGTGCTTCCCCTGAAGATGTTGATGACCTAGTTAAAAAATTAAAATGTGTAAAGAAATCAGACAAATTGCTGAAGTTTTGAAGTCTGAGATTCGCTATCAGAAAGAAGTGTATGGTCAAAAACTAAAATTTGGAGATGTGAAATTCATGGATTCTAGTTTGAAGAATTGTCTTTCTTCTTTTGCTGAACCACCGGTCAAGAAGAGCAAACCTTAAATTTTCAATTATAATCATACACAGTACAAATTTATCTGTGGTTTTAATGTATCTGTAGTACATGTAGTGTGAAAGCCCTGACAAAAACCTTTCATTTGATATCTCATTCATCTTTCTTTGTCAGCTTAGTCATTTTTTATTTTTTTCAAAATCATGAATATTGTAGATTTTTCAGAATCCTGTCTGAAATTAGGTGAAGTAGATATTTGTTTATGGTTTTGATGTAGCTTTTCTGCATTTCACAAGAAAGCCCTTGAAAAAAACTTTAATTTGATATATAATTCCTATTTCTATGCCAGTTTGTTGATTTTTTAAATGAATTTTTGTGTTTGTGCAAAATTTGCTATTTTGGTCGCCTCATTCAGAATGGTGAAAAATGGTGCAGATGAAATCTTTAACGTAATAAAGTCCGCATTTTCCGATATCTAAATGGCTTTAAAAAAATTATATTAAAATATATGTACTTGTGAATGTCTCTGGTTAGCTTTAGAATTTCCAGCATTTATTTCGTTTTTATGAGCAGCCAAAGCTGGCTGCGGAGGCAATTAGCAAATTGTGCCACAAATTAAATACAGTGGTCTCCGCCTAAGAACCCTGTCTTCGGGAGACAAAAAAAAGCGGGCTCTTAGGCGGACGGGTTCTTAGGCGAACTGAAAAGTTACGCAACCCATCAGACCACAGATTGTCTTCACTACCATGATATGTTGATCGTTATGGTTAAAGATTTATCTATGCAAATAAGCCTCCTTCCCTGTGTGTGTTACAGTAGGATGCAGCAATTCCTGATCTTTTTAGCGTATAGTTACATCAATAGTGCTCAGCGCTTAAACGCCGTGTGAGTTTTCACATAATGGCATCCATGTTGAAAATATGATATTGCCATGCCACCCCGCAGATTATCACACGAGTAACTCAAATGTTTACAGACCGACCGAAGGAGCAAAACAGCTGACTAGTTAAGAAGCTAAATTTACATCTCATTGTCCACAAAGCCAATCACAAGTGCTGTCCCATGTGTTGTCAGACAAAGAAATGGTTACGGGTTAGTCAACAACGTGGCCTGATTATGCAGTTATACATCAACCATCACTTCTACTCCTTTGTCTAACTGTTCCCACCACCCTCTCCCCAAGTTACTGCACATCTAGCACTGTGCGTTTCTCTCAAGTGGACAGTATGATGTGGAATTACTCCATAAGTACTCAAGTATCTTGGTCCGATACCGGGCTCTTAGACGGATTTTTTTTTAGTTGGGAGCACCCAGGCCGGGTTCATAGAGGGGTAAACTATAGCGATAAAATTCCGTTTCGCAGCAGAGGCAGGTTCGTAGGCGGACCGGGCTCTTAGGCGGAGGGTTCTTAGGCGGAGACCACTGTATTTAAAAAATTCATAAAATTCTTAAAATTCATCCTACAGGAAAAAAAAGTTACGTACTCAGGAGAGCAAGCACTATCAATTGCAAAAAAAAAAAAAAAATTTGAGATCTGTGCACTTTGAAAAATCAGGTTCTGGTACCTATGTTGGAGCATATCCCTCGGAGACGAAGGAAGCCGCTATGGACTATAGATCTAAAAATGTGCCTAGGATGGTCTGAGGAGGGATGTAGGTAATTATGAGCGTCAGAGGGGTTTTTTTATTCTTTTTATAAAGATCGGTGCAAATTTTATTTTCAGTAATTTTGAGCTGGACATCCACAAAGGGAGTCCATTCCTTTCCAAATGAAATGGTAAA
>JBCAUA010236452.1:0-20059 GCA_038406235.1 Peronia verruculata | reverse complement strand
CCCCGATATCTGTCTGAGGACCCCGTATATCAGGACCGAGTCAGAAGATATTCCCACCCTCTGCGGACTGGTCAAAGAACCAAAGTGATCCATGAAAATTGGCGTTATTTCAGAAACAGGGATCACTTCATCCCTGATTTATGTATTTATTATCAATGCTAGTATTTTGATGTATTACTGCAGGAAAAGGTCGGATGTCTCCTCCTTGCTACCGTAGCTTGTTGAGGCCATTAAACATAAGTTTGAGAATGGCGGACGATTTCTTATATCAACCGGAAATGAAGGAAAGGCGGCATTTGACCATCTCATTTTGTCAGCATACTAGAATATTGCAGTGGATGTAACTATATAATTATTACATGACTGTTGTGGTATGTTGGATGTGACACCGAAATGAAGAAATGAGGACATCATGGCTATAATCTGAATTATTCATATGAGAGATACTTAATTCCACCCACAGCAAGATTAGGAACTGCAATGTTAATTGTAGGTGCTCTATAGAAAGGCTTTCAATACTGATAAGTTTCATAGTGATTTAAATAATGTTCTCCACTGGTGTCAGTCACTGTCACCGATTTATTTATTTATTTATTTATTTTTTTTTTTATTTCACACGAATATTATAATTTTTGCACCATGCAACTGTAGAAACGACAGCTCCCGTGAAAAAATGCAAAAAAGAAGAAAAATTGGCAAAATCTTTCAGGTAGAGATGTGAAGGGAACGGCCTGAGAATCTGGTGATAACTTTGAAGCCCAAATGAAAAATGAGTGGAAGTAAAGAGGGCATTGCTTTTAGAAAAAAAAAATATGAAAGGTCACTATTTGATTGTTCTATCATGGTATAGATGGATAGTTTATTAAATGTTATACGAAGGAACACGTGTGAACCTTCTTTGGATTTTATAGGGTTTGTTTGATCATCAATCTGGGAGTACAAATAAGTGGTGTAGGCTCAAGCCTGTTTCAGCTTTGGCACGTCCTGATCACAAAGTTCTCACATTAATCTTCCCCCAGAGAGGTTGTTGTTGTTGTTGGCTCTGCCAGATGGAAATTGGCGTGATGATGGCTGGGGGTAAACACGACATAGTTTGCACATTGGCCAACAGGCATGTTTACAGAGTCATGATGGAGGGAGGGAGGGAGGGAGGATGGATTAATGGGTGGATGGATGGAGGGAGGGGAGGGAGGGAGGGAGGGAGGGAGGATGGATGGATAGATGGATGGATGGATGGATGGATGGATGGATAGATGGTGTGAGGGAAGAAAGGATGGAAAGACGAATGGATGAATGGAACTGATGGATGGACAGATGTGTGGATAAATAATCGGACAGATGGGCGGATGGGTGGGGAAATAAGAAAAGAAGAAGTTTTCATCGAAATCCAAGAAATCAGATTGTATCAGAGAGTCTTAGAGCATGGCAAGATGAAATATAATCGGCCGTCCATCTACTAGCCAAAGCACCAACCATGGACCACCTCGCCGTCTGTCAGTAGCCATTCCCTCAGAAAGCTGGGCATTCACCGCTGAGATCGTGCGGACCCTCCAGAGTTGGTGTATCCTGTTTACGAATTGATGCTCCGGTAGTTCCAGTAATAGCCCCAGCCTGCAGAGAGCAGGGAAGGTTGAGTGCGGGCGGTGTACAGTTCTCGCCCACATACTCGAGGATAATATCTCCTGTTTACATCAAACCGCTCCCGTTTGAGATGATCCACTTAAGTCGTTCAGTACATAACTCGATGTTAGCTGCGCTGTCTGATGGAGGTACACCATTACCTACTAGACCAACCTGTTTTAACAAAAAGTTTTCTTTATCACAATTTCATTATTTCCCCACCTGTTCAAGTAAAAATGTCCTCATACTGACTTACAACCACAACCTACGGTATCACTTAATTCTCTAAAATCTGGATTTTGTTCCCAAGTGTTTGGAGAGAGGTATGAAAGTAAATTTTGATTTTCTCAGAAATGAAGTTTGCATAGACTAGACTGTTTGTCAAAGTTAGAAAAGGACCAAAATGGTTTTCCATAGACAGCCAGCCAGTATTGCGTTTTAAAGACTCCAGTGATAGGAGCTTATATGTGAGCGCATAGCCCGCCTGCCGCTGGCGTATAAATATTTAGAAATGTGAGAGGCGGTTTTACAGTCAGAGTCTCACAGGCGCCTCGCGTGTATCCAAGGGCCAGCTGTACTCAGAGAATGTGAAGCTAAGGTCAAACACTTGCAAAATGTAAATATTGAATACTGTATAACTGCCACTTTCATGGCTCTAATATCCTTTTACTCCCACAAGACCTTAAGTGAAAACGTTCCGATATCAACGTGTTTCATCCCCCTCCCAAACCATCCTTTCAGCTATCAACGCGTTGTCGTTAATTTCATCTACAGGTCATTTGACTTCAAATAAGTCAACACTGGACAACAAAGGATTGACATAATAATTTGGAGTTCCTAAAAACCATCGAACAAAGTGGGAAATAGAGAACCACGATTATCTGTCTGTCACAATGCCCAGAAGACGAAAACATCCTTGAAGAAACGATATTATGCAGGACAAACTGTTTACCAACTTTGATTATATTGATATTCAGTATAACACTGACGATTTTATCCTGTGGATGAAGAGTTAAGGAAACCACTTGCAGTTCTGTATTGAAATGGATGAAATATGGAGGATATGAATGTAGTACGAGGATAAGTTGATGGAAGACGCTTCCAGACATTATCGCTGAACTCTCAGGCTGTCCAGTTGTTATTCTTTCTGCCTCCTGAAGCCAAAAACAAAATATTTCAGCACGTGACAAAAACGAAACGTTACTGTTTGTGGATGTTTCGACATGTTTTCTCGTCGATTTAAATTCCCGGGTGTCATTTTAACTTTCCTGTCCAAGCTTTCTAATTTTTTTTTTCTTTTGTAAAGAATCTGTTGAGTGTAGAACAGGACAGGGTATGACAGGATAAGGTAGCAGAAGGTCATTATACCCCCCGTGCTGTGTCCCTCTCATCCTCAGGTGAAGCTGGCGACGATTCCAACAAGCTCATGTACATTCTGATCCCATCTCTGACTGTACCTCTAGCTCTGGGCATTTTGCTGGCTCTCATCTGCTTCTGTCAGAAATCACACAACTCCAGGTGAGCACATTTTCTTGTCCTTCTTTGAGCTTTCTCATGTTTGCTGTTTTCGAGCGTGTGTAGACCAATCATTATGTTTTGTCTGTCGAATTTCGTGGTCGAAGAAACGATCACGCAGGACATAAACTTATTCATTATTATTGTTTTTGTTGCGGTGTTGTTGTTGTTGTTTTTCCATCTTAATTGTATCTTAACAGTTTATTTCAAAATAGATGTACAGAAAATCTAATGTTTTTTGACTTCACAATTTGGAACACGGAACAATGTTCAAAATTGTGAGATTTTTTAATTTATTCATTTATCTATTTATTTATTAAGTTAAGTTAGTTAGTGAGTGAGTCAGTGAGTGAGTGAGTGAGTGAGTGAGTGAGTGAGTGAGTGAGTGAGTTAGTTAGTTAGTTAGTTAGTTAGTTAGTTAGTTAGTTAGTTAGTTAGTTAGTTAGTTAGTTAGTTAGTTAGTTAGTGAGTGAGAAATATATTCTTTGTATTCACAGTGCCTTTTTTCTGTTTGGTTTTGTAAAGTGATTATGATACGGTACTGCCTGTTATTAAGTGATTGTTACGTTAAGTCAATGCTTTTACCAGACTGAGCCATAGCCTATAGGTATAAGACTAGATCAAGTATCACTGGGATTCCTCTGTCCACAGATCCTCACGGCCTAACAACAAGCAAGCCCAGCCTGTGGAGTTGAGTCCCCTGAACCCAAAGTCGGCCAGTCGAGCCCGAGAATTTCCCATGCATAACATTCGCTTCCTGCAGGAGCTCGGCGAGGGCGCCTTCGGCAAGGTCTACAAGGGCGAGCTGACCGGCCTCCACAGGGAGGGGTCCGTCACCAAGGTAGCCATCAAAACTCTAAAGGAGAATGCCCTGCCCAAAGTACAGAATGATTTTCGAAGAGAGGTGTGTATTTCTTTGGTTCAAGATAATGTTTATTGTGGCACTTAAATAATATCAGATTGGTTAGGGTTATCAGTCAAGTTTAGAGGCAAGATTATGTGGAGGTTTTTTGGTTTTTTGTTTTGTTTTGTTTCTTTGTCTTGTTTTGTTTTTCTTGTTAATGCTGTTCCAATATTTAGCATATTTTGTTATTTTTGCTTTCATTTTTTGATACTTCATTAATTTTCGTTGTCTCTTTCATGAATGTGTAGACATAGTATCACATTTCTGTCAGGTCTTATTAGTTTTAGGAATTCATTAGTGCTTTGGTCAGCATCACCAAATTGTCTCTCTGTCTCTTTCTCTCTCTCTCTCTCACTCTCACCCCGCCCCCCCCCCTCACGCCGACACCTATGTTTTCTAGAAGTTTATATATTTGTCCTTAGCTAAGTGACAGGCAAACGAGTTAACCAGTTTGTTAACAAAAAAACAAAAATTTTTAACCCTTTATTTTTTTGGTCTCTCCCACAGGTGGATCTAATGTCTGAGATGCGACATCCTAACATTGTCTGTCTGCTGGGTGTTTGCATGAAACAGGAGCCCATGTGTATGATCTTTGAGTACATGGCCCAGGGCGACCTGCACGAGTATCTGCTCTCACACTCCCCACACTCGGATGTCACATCCACCGAGGATGACAGCGGAACTGGCGCCGGCCACATTCTGGAGTACTCTGAGATGCTGCACATCTCGACTCAGGTCGCTGCTGGAATGGAATACCTTGCCAGTCATCACTTTGTCCACAGAGATCTGGCTGCCAGAAACATCCTGGTGGCCGAGGGCCTTACTGTCAAGATTTCAGACTTTGGTCTCTCTCGTGATATTTACTCTTCCGACTACTACCGAGTGCAGAGCAAGTCATTGCTGCCAGTTCGTTGGATGCCGCCTGAGGCGATTCTGTACGGGAAATTCACTACTGATAGCGACGTTTGGGCATTTGGAGTGGTCCTGTGGGAGATCTTCAGTTATGGACTTCAGCCTTACTATGGTTTCTCCAATCAGGAAGTTATTGAGATGATCCGCTCCAGGCAGATCTTGGCCTGTCCTGAGGAGTGTCCAGCCAGAATATACGGACTGATGGTCGAGTGTTGGCACGAGATGCCTGCCAGACGTCCAGCTTTCCGTGAGATCCACGCCCGACTGAGAACCTGGCACAGTGAGATCACCTCCACTGCCCCCTGGTCACTGTCCCAAAGCCATTCTGGTCACTCCAGCTCCACCCACCAAAGCACCCAGTCCCAGCCCTCCCACCACAGCAGTACAGGCCCCAGTAACACCACGGCAGTCACTGGTCTGACAGGGAGCAGTAACACCTCCGACCCTAGTCCTGCCCAACCCTTGTACACACCCTACAACATGCCTTACAATAACCACGGTGGGGTGACGCTCGCGCCAACTCCCTACAATGGTGGTATGCAGCAGCAACCACCACCACCACAGATGGTCCAAGGGAACGGCCTCAACAATCTGCATATTGGTCAGCCTCAGCAAACTGCCCACCAACTGGCCCAGCAGTACAAGGTCAACCCGCATGCTGGACAGCTGGGTAACCAGTACATCCAATACCCTGGTGGTCAGCCGGCAGTGCTGAACTTACAGTCTGGCCAAATCCAAGTCCCCCGCAACGCTGGTCAGCCGCTGACCCAAGCCAACATCCTTAGTGCCGGCGCTGCCAACGGACCCAGCAAATCATCCCCAGCTGGATCTGTCGCTAGCTCCAAATCTTCAAACAGCGGATCTTCTGCCAACAATCTGGGCATCGCTCCCAAGCCGGGCATGATGCATGCAGGGCAGAATACAGGCCATAATAACCAGTCAATGAACAGCAGTTACAAGCACCACCTACCCAACTACAACGTGGGTGTCCCATCGAACATTTCCACCCCACCTCCAGTCTCGGTAGCTGAGTGCAATGGTTTCAACAACTTTTCGCTGTCGGGTTACACCCCTGAGCAGCGGACCTCCAATATCTAGGTCTGAGATTTTGCCCTCTATGTACAGCTTCTGGTTTTCACATGTGACATAATTATGTACAACGTTCACCTTTCTCACGTCAGTGAGTCTTAACTTCACAAGACAAAAACTTTTACTACATGTGCCAACTGAAATGCTGCTTAGTCCCAGGTGCAAATGAAAACAAAATGACGGCAGCAAGAGAAAGCAAGGCGTAGGCTGTTCCTCAATAGACTGACAGCAGAATGAATGTTGACAATTGTCCCACCAATACAACGGGGACAGTTTGACATGTTATGCGTCTGTGTCACCGAGATTGAAACAGCAGTTCAGTAGGATGAGGATCCTGTAATGACCTGCAAGGAAGCGAACTTTACTCTTGCTGAAAATTCTTCTTACTTAATATCATAAGTGATGAATGAAATGTCGTTTCTTCAGTTCTTCAGTTTTGTTAAAATATGCGTTGATTTTTTTTTTCTTTTTTGACATCTGGAGATGTGGACAGCAGATGGAAAGTGTGGATATGTGGCTTTCATGTGAGGATTATATTCAAACCTGGCCAAAGAAGAGACATGTTGGTGCCAAACCGCTGTGGCGCTGTACAGACACGATAGTTGTTGATTTTCAGTCGCTGCTGGTTTTTTTTTGTTTTTTTTGTAGTGTTGAACCTGAGTTGTTAGTTGCTGTATATATAAGAAATGCTTGTCGATTCCTGAGAAATGTTAGAATGTCCTTAAATTTTTTATCCTGCCTAGTTGTGGTTCAAGTCCTGCACAGCCCTTAGTTAATTTTTTTTTTTAATGCAGTGTAGGCAGTGACGTATTATGCTGCCGTCGTCTGTGTTGAGTGCAGAGCAATTCATGCAGAGATTTTATGTGAAACTGACTGTAGAGAGCTTTGATCATTAGATAGTGAAGTACCTATGAAACTTTATGACTGTATCTGATATTTATCCACTTTTAGGAATTCATATCTTGGTTGTCATCCCAAATTTCGAACGCTTGTTGAAGAAGACAGTGAAGAAAAAAAATCAGATGAGATGCACCCCTTTGGAAGATAATGTTCGATATTGTATTTATACATGTGCAGCCAGTCAGTCTACACTCCCTCTGGCTTACGCTCAGAGTTTGTTTACTTATAGAATAAGGCTGCTTTCTTTAACTATCACATGTGGCAATAGCCAGCTGTTCAAACAGTATTTTTAAATTCCTTTCTGAGTCAGAAATGTGAGATCATACCTTGAAACATGTCACATTTAAGACACTGCTGCTTAGAGTTGTATTTGTGGAGATCGTTGGGTCCATGTAAAAGAGATGTCTTTATTATTTCAGTCTTTGAAAGAGTTAATAGGGAGCTTTATTGAATCACCATGAAAATATGTATGAAAATGTAATGAGTTAATGAAAGAGTGATCTGTGGCTGAGAGAGAATTTGCAAGTTTATGCCCTGGAAATAAAATATGTCAGTGTAGTATCTCTGTATATTTTGTGCAGTGGATCATGGTGATCATTCTCAATTTCAATAGAATTAATGAGTCCAACAAACTTCAACCAAAAATTTTTTGATATCGATAAAATGCCTATAGTTGTCATTTAAATCGAAAGAAAAAAATACATTGTATCCATTCAATACAAACTGTTCAGCCTGTGGTCATATTTTTTTTTTTTTTTTAATGATTTATAATAAACAGTATAATTCTACCTCAATGGATGATTCATCAAAATCCCCAAAATAATTCAAAGATGACCAATAAATACCTACAGTGATTAGAAACAGTTGTATATTTTAGTGAGCAGAGGTTTGCAATCATTTTATCGCAGTAAAAACTATCTCCTCAGTTTTGTTCATTTTAAGAATGGCCCAGAGTGGTACCATTGTTGTTACCATTGATTATTTTAGCCATGATGCAGACTGGATGTAATTATAGGGTATTGACTGTTAGCTTTGATCAAAGCATAATGTCTCTCTCTGTGCATGACCATTGTGGCAAGTCCTGTGTGGACGTGATGATTTGATCCATTTCATTTGGTAAACAAAATCAAGCCTGATGTATCGGCTGGTATCTAAAGTACAACCTATGGTGCTAATCCCTGATGATTCACAAAATGTTCTGTCTGTTTGCACTCGCTGTATAATTAAATCTCCCTACAAGAACAGGAATGAAGCAAGATGAAATCTAGTGTTTCTTTAATAGGAGGTAATAATGCAGGTACTCACACATCATTAGCAAATTATATTCTGCTCATATGGTTTGGACAATATCCTTCAACACTTCTTCGGATTGAGGTCAGAGTGTATAACCAAAGTGTCTCCAGCAGAAAAGCAAAGAAAACTAGATCTACATCAGTAACCGTGACATAAAATCTGATTCAAAACCAAACACGTCATGCACAAACGGATGCATTTTAAGATAATTTTCTGTGTTAGAAAATCAGCAATTCTAGCAAGAATATTTCATGTAATATTCCTAAGCAAAAGCTAAAGACACTTATTATATTTGTGCATGTATATCTGTGAGCAATCTGGAGCCCTAGAAATTTGCTGATCCATCATACATAAAGCGTTAGTAACCTGTTTCATACCTCAGTATTAAGAAAACTGTTGTGAGGAATAGATCATTAAAATTTCTTTCACCAGGTCGTTGGTGTTTCTGTGGGGCTGCCTGTGTTTATCTCTGTTTATGATTTGTGCTGTTACATTAATCATCATCATCATCATTATCAGTTTTGTCATCCTCTGCCATCAACAGCCACACTGGAAATCATCAGATCATTCATAGATCATAAACTTAATTACATTATATGTCTGAACATTCGATGACATTAACTTGTACATGTAGTGCAACTTTTATATTCCCAGGCTTCATCATACAAGCATCAACACTTTTCACGTTTCCTCAAAAATAAGAATTAGTCACTGTGTTAGGTTTGTGATCTTTCTGTTTTTTTTTTTTTGTTTTTTTTTAATAGTACAGTTGGATGTACATGTATTACATTGTTAGTCAAATAAATGAGAAGGCAGTTTTCGATATACTTATAATAGCATTTTGCTTTCCTGCCATCTTCTCAGATTTTGAGATGTTTAGATGGACCATCAGTGCATAAAAAAACTGAGATTAGAGAAGTAGAGTTTTCCTAGAGTTGGTATCACAGGCTTTTTTGCTTCATTTTTTTTTTTTTTTTGTGAATGACTGATTGAAGATTTGTTTCCCAGATCGAATCTAATATTTGATACAACCAAGACAGCTAAATGACAGATCTATCTCATTTTGACTGTTTGGTTTCACATCAATTGAAATGTATCAGATCTTTGTACGTTGACTAGTTTTGATGTAATTTATTTATTTTCACCTAGACTTGGTCAGTTTTTAAGTAACTTAAATGGGACCTTTTCTGCAGCATTTCTCTTACTATACATTATCATATTGTGTAATAAGATAAACATTTTTTGTATTACATCACAACAAACACAGACAAACATTACCATCTTTGAAAAATGTATTTTGAGCCCTCATTTACAGTTATAGGATTTTTCTTCATTTGTCATAAATCGCAATTTTCTTTCTCATGGCCCTGTGCATGTCTTCAAATGATTACGGAGTTTACTGAAATTAATTAGTGTTGAACTGCGTACTTTTTCCTTTTTTCTTTACTGAAGTTTTCATTTAAATTCTGAGAATTGCTTGTGGGTGATTGAAAGTGTAGATCTAACGATCGATTGGATGGTGAAAATGGTTTGCTAATCAAAGAAAAAAATGGAATTGTCCAAAACATGTTCACCAAATGTTTGTATGTGTGTAGTGTATGAGATGTGTTTTTGTTATCGTAACTGGAGAGTTCATCTCTTGATTACACTGCATTATCCTTTCAGCAACTGCTCTGTACATAATACTTTATTCAAAGAGATTTTTTAACCCAGTATTTGACCACTACAGACAGAGAATCACTACATAAGGACATGTCTTTTGTATATTTTATTGTAATGTCTTTGGTCAGTCATGACGTTTGTTATTGAACCCATGTGAAACCATGCTTCCCTTATTGCTTGAAAAATTGATCCTTAGGTAAAGATTTTGACTCAATTTTGAACTGTAATTAGAACTGAGATTTTTTTTTTTTTTTTTTGGCAAGTTCCTTTTAAGTCTGATCTAATTTTTGATGTCCTTAAAATTTGCTACTTCCTTGTTTGGCAGCATCTGTATTCCAGATTGTAATATAACTTACGATAAAATTATGAAAGTTATACATAAATGTATGTAGGTAATTTCCCTGCATAAGGCCACCTACTGACACGTCAATATTTTTGGCGATGTGTATTTTGCCTTGAGTCACAAATTTTCTAGAAAAAAAGCAAACTATTTGGCTATTTTGTGAATATGTTCTCAAAAGACAAGATTTCCAAAGTGGAAATATAATTAATTGTAACTTTTCCTATAGGCATGAACTGGTTCTCCACCAAAGGGACAAGCAAGGCAGAAACTGACAAATTTTTAGATATCTTGCTCATGACTTTGTTTTAAATCCGTCACTTCAAGACATAAGGGAAACGTGTTACAATTCATGCTTGCGTAACAAAAACTAGTGTGTTTCATGTGTGTAGAAAATGGAAGCCTAAATGTGTTCATGATAATGAAGTGTGATGATCCATTAGAAAGTTCTCACACTGCCTATTTTTAGTTCATGTTGAAATGGGCAAGTGCTCTGTTTTTGTGGTATGAATTGAAACCCAGCCATCGGTTTTTGTCCCATCGTTATTATTTAGATAATGTTTAAGCTACTGTCACATTTCATTACATGTACATGTAGTATGCCTGGTTTATTGTATTGACTTAGCATTTTGAGGCGGATTCTTCCGTCATTGACAATCATTAGCCTGAGATTACAATGTACAGTGACCTTGTCCATGGATTTCAATTTCCAAATCAAATATCAGTTTGTCCATATGTCTGGGAAAAAAAACTACAAAACAAAGACATTTGTTCTTTGCTTTCATCCTAGCATAAGTGGAAATTGTGATCACAAACCAAGTTAAAGACTTTTGTATAATATTAGAAAATAATGTTCGTAATGAATGTTGTAATGACCAGCGCTCAGTCAGCTTGCAACTACAGATTTGAGAAGAGGAATTGGGGTAAAAGGAAAAATGTTGTAAAAGTGAAGTATTTCCCAGATGGTTGATCAGAAGCGTTTTTCATAAAATTGACTTTCCTACCACTCTCTTCTCGTAGTTCTTCAAATTATAGAAACAAATCTGGTAGCTATAAAGCTGGACTTTGATCACACAGGATGCCTTGATTAATAAACTGCTTCGTTTTTTGTAAGGAATAAATTTTTAATACCAAACACTTTGTTCAACATTCTGTACATCTTGTCGTGTACTCTTGATGACAAATGCACACACATGGTCTTAAAATTATGTAAAGACCACCCATGGTTTTGGATAGAACATAATTATAAATTTTGGTCACCCAAGGAACTTGATGAGAGACGTGAAGTTCCCACTGTACATTTCTGTATACTGTATTTATAATTGTAAGTGGTTATCACAGTACTGTTTTGTATTATTGTATAAACAGTGGTATGATTTAATTTTTTTTTTTTTTTTTTTGTGAATGTACTTAGAGTATGTCCAATGACCTATGCATATGTTCTGTGATTTTTGTTGTTATTCATGAGTGGACTGTTGCCCCAGAGATTGTACATATTGGAAAAGACAAACACGTACACGGATTCCTTTCAAACATGATTGCTTTCAGAGAAAAATTTGTTCTTCATTTTTCAAAATATCTTTTTAGGTTTAGAACTACACGATTCTGTGTTTTCTTTGTTATTTTTAAAGAATTGCTTTTTATAATTATTATTCTGTCTCTTAAAATTTAAAACTACACGTAGTCGATCCTTTTCTTTTCATTTTTTTTTTTTTTTTGTTCCTAAGTTTCTTTTTTGGTAAATCCTTTTCATATTTCTATGCTGTAAGAGTTACAACTGTACTTGTAAGTTAGCTTTCTTTCACTGATTTATTTCTGTAGGTGAGTGGTCCTGAATCTTCTGGGATGGAAAGGAAAATAGACCTTTCGGTTTAAAGACCACAAGAAGGAGAGTTTCAGAACTTTTCCTTCTTAACAGGTCATTTTTTTGTTTAAGGAATATTATATATCATGACTTAAAGAGATAGCATCATTAACAAATGCAACTTAATAAAACAATGTAAAATTCTGCTTCAAATGAAATTCTGTCCTACAAACTTGTAAAGAGACTAAAGTCAACAAAAAGATAGTACACAGTACTAAATGTCTACAACTCTGTGTGTCTACTTTAAAAAACATCAGGTTTCCACAAAATATCCACTTACAGATACTTGTTTTTGTGCTAATATTCAGTTTTTTTTCAGTGTCATGTCAAATTATTGTATTTCATTTAGAATATGTGTGTATTAATTCCTATATACTTTATGAAATTCAACAGACGAACTCCCGTACTCTGTGAGTTCAGTCGTCACCAGTGCATTTAGTTCTGTAGTTCTCTTTGAAGTGCCACTCATCTTGTGCCTGTGTTTACTTGCTTATTTTGTATTTTTGTTTATTCTGAACACACAGGTCGGTCATTGTTTATCCCCCTTGCTACCTGTGTCTGACCATTGTCTGTGCGTGATTGAACTTTTATTGTGTTGGCATGGGCTAGACTTTCATTTATGAATATGCTGATGTATTTGGGGGGGGGGGGGGGGGGATCTTTTTTTTCAAACTTTTTGATTTTGGGATGTTTCAAATAGGTGCAATTTTTTTTTTTGTTGCTAAATGTCTCACAGCCAGTCAAAATGAGATGTAAATTGCTGGGCTAGAACCAAGAAATCAGGCTTTGAATAACAATTTGGGGGGGGGAGGTTGGGGGTCACACATCAATTTTTTTATTGCAGAAATAGAAAATGCATTCATTTCTGAACAAGACAGTATCGGTCTTACCCTGAATTAATGTATATTTTCTCACTTAAATCAAGTTTTTGTAGGTAGGTGTACAGACATATATGCATTCAACTGATCATTTAAACTCAATTTTCTCGGAATTTCGGTCATTGCTGGGGGGGGGGGGGGGGGTTGTTCTCCTTCTCACTTTCAACCCCAACCCCCCCCCCCCCCCCCCCCCCCCCCTCCCCCCCCCCCTCCTCTCTTTAAACCTCAACATCTCTGGCTAGAATGAAGCTAGCTTAGAACTTTTTTCACCAACTGAAAGGATATAAAGAAGCTATGATACCAAAAACCCCATATGATGAAAAATTGACATGCATTTCATTTTTACTGGCTGTGAGACAAATATGTTTTGACAATGAAATCTTTAATTAATTTGAGAGTTTGATGGAGTTTTCCTTAACTTTTGAAAGTCTCCTGAAAATGTATCCTTTTTAGTGGTTCTGAAACTGCAGGAGGATGATTTAGTAGTATTAAATAAATCTTCAATGGGGACTATTCATTGTTTTGTACATGTAGCTATGTATCACATTTTTTTGGTCATATAGTGTAAACAGCTTTAAAGGTACGTGGATGACAAACATATTTTTGACAAGTGACAGTCAAGAACCATAGGAATGACTCATACCTTCATATTTTGTTCTGTAGTGCTCTTGTCTTTGTACCATGCATGTATAAAGAGATGCCACATATTTTAGTTGTCTGTTAATGGTTATTTATGAATGGATTAAAGTCATTTACATTTCCTGTTGGCGTTTTTCAGTTTCTGCGACAATTGCTGACGTGGCCATCATTAGTTTGCCGTGTTACTATAGCAAGCCAAAAATATACGTGTACAGGACTTGATGTCATTTCAAAACAGTTTACCACTGAGACAAGGGAAAATAATCTCAAAGTGCCCATATGAAATTATTTAATTATCTCCCCTACAATTGTTAACGTCCACCCCCTGACTTCATACCTATAATCTCAAAGTGCCCATGTGAAATTATTTGATTATCTCTCCTACAATTGTTACCGTCCACGCCCTGACTCATACCTGTCACACACTAAGACAGCACTCAGAGAGAGTGAATATATAGGCCAGTGCTACTCACTGGGGTACGTGGAGATGTTGAAAATTACAAAGACCACAGTGTCACATAATACATTGGAAAAAAAAAAAGAATACCATGAAAATCACATGACATGAGCTGCCTGAAATTCTTTACCTATGTTGAAATTTATTATTATTTTCTTCATCAGGCAACTGAGTTACTGAGTAAAAATACAACAGGAAATTGGAAATGAGAACACACACCATCAAGCACTACATACACATACACAGACATGTACAACTTAAATATGGGCTATATGTCATTTGCAGTGAATACAATTGTTCTGCCGTGAACCACCTGGGTCTTATTGCACTCTTTGCCAATACAGAGGAATTAACTGGGCACCCACCACACTCACAACAAGGTGTCTAACTAATTAATCTACTCACTGATTGGTAGAAGCTTAAACATAAAACTGGGAGGGCAAAACTTATAGCAAACTTAGTTCTGTCAAAATGAACAGATATCTACGTACATTGTCCATCATTTCTGTAGATCTTTTCAGAAATACTAGACAGTCAAAGAGAGAGCTCTTGTCCATACTAAACAATATTTGTTAAGTCTTCCAAATCATTCTACAATCTGAGCTGATCAAAAAACAGAGCTGTACTTCACTCAGTAAAATTTACATGTGCCAACCGCTCACTGAATCAAATGTTCTGTTTGTTGACACTTTAAAAATACCCACCTGACATCAAACACGCCGTTAATTGGCAGTCTTACAACATGAAAAATAAAGGGTCTTCATAATTTTTAAAAAATAACTAATCAAAACAAGATTCTCACAAAAAGTTTCAAAAAATTGCAGAAAAGATAATAATTGTTCCGTCCCTGACTTGTGACCACATTCTAATGAATATCAATCCTCTACTACTACATGTAGTAGTAACTTTTATAAGTAACCTGTGAGGAAACCTGCAGCAAACAAAGAAATATTTCTATTATCAATTCACAATTACCAATACTATAAAATATCAATATGATAAAAGACCAAGAGTAACTATGTAGTACTTCAAAGACAATTTCTACATTTGTTCAGTCCTTAAGTTTGCTGTACTTTTCAAGTAATGCAGTTCAAATCTCCAGCTCTGTGATTCTGTTTCAAACATGAATGATAGATTATTTCTTCAACAAATTTCAGCATTTCTTTTTTCAAAGACTTCCAACAGAATTCTCTCATCAGATGTGTCACTGATGCTCTCATAAATTCTATGTATATGATGGCTAACATCAGTGCAGAATCTTCAGAAACTGCTTAGTAGTAAAACCTTCAAAACAGTAGCAACTCACTGGTAAATACCACCATGCCAAGATAAAATACAGAAGGAATTTAGACATTCGGCTTTCATAAAACTTATTTCTAAAAGAACCATATATCAAAATCAAGTAAGAAATGCAAATCCAAGTAAAATTCACCAGGGTAATATCATTTTCCTAAACTGAGAATCAGAATAAGTTACAGGTTATCTCAAACAAAAATGGTATGACTTATATTTAGCACAAGAAAACAAAAGGTCCTCAATAAATAATCTTTTCTTCTCATATCAAAAAAAAAAAAGGACATGGCAGACTGGACTGAATTCATTCTAAGGATAAAAAAAAAAATAAAACACCGCAACAATCAAAACTTGTCGGAATATTCCTCATTCCCATTCAAAGCTGTATGAGCAGAGTAGAGAGATGACTGGAAGTTTGCAACTGATAAACATAAAACAACATAATCCTGAACACATTAATGCAACAGTAACAGAATCTTTACTCTCATTTCTACTTTCTTGGGGGTAAAATTTTATCTCTTATTTCGATAAAAATATCCATTGAAGAAACAAAGGTCATAAATTCACTACCATGTAAAAGTCTAACAGAGAAAATGAATGCATCAAATTAAAGTACTGTGAATAAAAATTTTAAAGCAAATCTCTTCAAAGTCTTTTCTGGAAAAAAAAAAAAAAATACAAAAAAAACAAACAAACAAACAAACAATAATACACAAAATACAAATGCTAGAAATACAAAAAATACCAATGAGCATTGAATTTCGCCTGACAACAATTTCCAAATGAAACTATGACAAAGTGTTTGACTGACTCTTATCTAGTTTGCCAGTCCTGTGTTAGTGCACATGTTAGCAAACACTACAGATATTCATGCCAGAAAGCTCTGTTGTCATATTAGCAGTATAAAATCTCTCAAAACATGACTAATCACTGGTTATTATTTGCAAAATTAGAATATCTTTTAAGACACACTAAAGGATGGTCAATGCAGGTAACAACAAGGTGCAACAAAACTATGGGTTTTACAAAATGTTATGTTCACGTATTTCATTGTTTTGGTATGTGCAGGTTCATCACTTAGGTAGTTCAACATTGAAATGTGTATATATATATGTATAAGGCTTGAAAGATAAAAAAAAAAAGGGTAAAGGGGAACTGGAACGAGATCCATGTGTTTGGAAATTCTATAATGGAATTCTTGACAGATTCACGTCAAACTGTGCGTAAAACTGATAATGGTATACAAGGGATTGAAGTGTTGACTACCTGGTGAGGAAGCTCTCACATCACAAGAATTATGTTGTGGTCACAAGAAAAGCACTTCATTCTGGTTAGAGCATGTCTTACAGAAGAAGCATGGCCAAAATAAAAAAATATGACTTCACTGCAAAAGCCTGCCTTAGAAAATAAACTACTGGTAAGCCATTGTTTTTGTAATGTGTATTACTGTCTTTAGGTCATGGTATTTTAGGCTTGATAGTAGAACACAGGATTTCAGAAAAACTGACGGGATTTCCAACAGGAAGTACATCACGGGTTTTTCTATGTAATTAAATGAGAATATTTATACTAATTCTGGTGAACATCCAAGTTCAGAGGGCATTAAATTGACTAGGTCTGTCACTCATAGCAAAGACTTTCAGTCATATATTTAATACCAACATGACAAGGTCAAGCCAAGAAGTGAGGCAAATTTGCAGCCAAGGCAAGGCCAAAGTCACAGGTCCATGGGATTTCCCGGACAATGGTGAACCCTTTTGCAGTATGAGAGGACTACCTTGTTACAAGTATAGTAGTTATCAGTTGAGAGTTTTCTCCAAAACAAAGTTTTATAAGCATGTCTTTGGCTCCCCGACACTTCCAGGAATTCAATTTGTCTGTGTAACAATGGATGCACAAAGGAAGGTGAAACCTGAGAAAATTATCATTTTGGATCAGTGGGATAAAGAATTTGTAGGATAGTTTTCAAAGGCAAGGTGCTGGAACGTGTATTTTTAGAAATGGGGGATTTAAGCATTTTTCCTGTCACAGCAGAGATGGTGATAAATAAAAAAATTGAAAACCTATACGAGTCTCTCTCTCTCTCTCACCCATAAGCAGCAACAGCTTAGTCAGTTCTTAAACTGGCTGGCATTTGATCACACAATGGTCACACTTTTTCTCCTAAGGCCTCCTGATGGCTTTTCTTATTCCCTACATTCTATGTAAGCTCACACATGCAGCATCAATTGCACAATATAGATAGATGAGAAATGTAATGAGTTCAAATTTATGAACTTAAAAAAAAAAAAACTTGATGTCACAGACTTTACTGACAAAAAAAACAAAAAAACTAACAACCTGAACACTGAACACCTCCATCTCAAAACAAAAATGTAAAATACTGGTCCCTGTGAAATAAAACTTAATAAAGCTAAAGCAATAGCAGCAAAACATAACTTGTCAAGCTTGTACATGACCTATAAATGCTCTGCTAATTGTGTTCTTGCTAAGTGAAATCAGAGCTAACCTTTAAGCACAGGAAACAAGCTGTTCTTAACTAAACGTTTTGTAAAAAGTAAATGACAGCGACTTGAAAGTAGTTCAAAATGTTACTGATCCTGAAGTCAGACAGTCACTAGGCAAAGAATCTAAGTAAGAAAATAATGCTTGAAATTATGGAAGTAAACATGGATTTCCAGCGTATATGCACATGACATGGGTAAAAATCAAACATCATTTCATTTTCTGACAGATCAGCATCAACTCTTTGTTTGCTAATACATTATGTTCGGCATGCTCTCTAAATTTGCTCTGGTAACTTAAAATGTCTGGCAGCCAGTCAAAATGGAACACATGTCAATTTTTTACACATGGGATGTTTGGTATCATGTGAAAACTTATTTCATACCCTTTCAGGTGGTGAAGAAGGTTTGAGCTAGCTTTATTCTAGCCAGAGATATTGGAATTTAAAGAGACAAGGAGGGATCCTTCAGCAGTGACCAAAATTCTGAGAAAATTGAGTTTAATTGGACAGTTGAATGCATAAATCTACAGATCTTACTCACAAAAACCAGACTTTAATGAAGTAATATTTATAAACCGAGGGTAAGACTGATACTGTCTTGTTCAGAACTGAATGCATTTTCGATTTCTGCAATAGGAAAAAAAAAAATTCAATGTCTGCAAAAAAAAAAAAAAAAAATTTTAATATCTGACCCCCCTCATCACATTAAAAGTCAATTCGGTTCTAGCCCAGCGACTTAGGTCTCATTTCAACTGGCCACGAAACAAACTGTCCTTGTAACAATCAGTTGACAGTTCAGACTAGAAATAAATGCTCATGGAAAATCAAAATGCAACACAAAATGATACAAATATCTTGTAGAACTGGCCATTTACAAAGCAATTTTTGATATCTGCACAGGTAACAAACATAAATAAAAAACTGGCAAGTAAAAAAATGCAAAATCTGAAAGGAAAATGCAAAGCAACTTAGCAAATTCACAATTTCACAGATGCAGGCAAAATGCAAAGTTTATTTATCTCAGTTCAATCTCATTTGAGGTATAACAATAATCTAACTTCTGAGGCCACAAAACCCAACTTCTCCAAAGGGAATCTGGTGACCTGCATAATCTCAGCATAAAAATCCTATCTCTGTAATTACCAATGGTTTAAACAGTGCAGTTACAAGAAGAAGGTCCTTGTGCCAATCTGACCTAATATAATAAATGATGCTTTCCAGGGCCAAGTCTGAGACCACCATCTACCACTGGTCAGTCACACCCAGCATGTAACAGGGGACCTGATGTCTAAACACTTCCTGTGATGTTACAGACATCTCCAAGAGGTCAAGGTGATGTCCAGGTTATACTGTGTTTCTGGAGGGTTAAGTACATCCTCCATATCAGCAGACTAATCAATCAAACTATGCCCTTTTGGTTTTTCTCCACTATCAGTGTAAGGCATAGGCTATTTTTGTACAATTTACTATGAAATGGGAACACTGTATGACCATAAATGCAAACAAAATCAATAAAAAGTAATGAGTACTAATATTCTTTCATGAAATATCTGAAATCCTATAGAAGATATTTCCTTGCATTTGGAATGCTCAGCAAATGAGTTCCTAAATACTTTTATTTCCAATTCTTCCAGGTTTCCATTAATAAGAATTCTTTCACTTCAACAGTCTATAACCGTTGGAAAACAAGTAGAAAATGACTATGTGAGGACAAAACATCCAGGCAAATGTGAACCCACAGCACAATTCCTGGCCACAGCTGGCTAAGCCTGAGCGCTGTATGGATTTCATCTCTATGGTGGGGAGGGGGGGAAAAACGTACACAACATAAAAAATGGTGGGTAAGATCTTAAGACATGAGCTTTGGTTTTAACCCCTCAAGCTTTTCTAATTGATCTATGTGATTTTTCACATTCAGATTTTCAACAGCTTCGCAGCATCTTAGTGCTCCAAATACATAGCTGTAAAATTCAACACAACTTTGATATTTTGACAGTAAAATTTATTTAACACATATTTTTCTACAAATTAAATATTCTAGCCATGTCTTTTTCACAAAGGTTATTGCAAAATGACGTAAAAAAAAAACACACAAAACGGAACAGTTGTATCACCGGTACTGCTTGCACACCAGGATCTGACAGACAAAATATGTGGAATGATCTAAGGATGTAATAATGGGGGGGG
>JBCAUA010236341.1:0-20514 GCA_038406235.1 Peronia verruculata | reverse complement strand
TCAAAATCGATGGAAGAGTAGGCCTGAGTGCCGCTGTCCGGGCAAAATTTCCAAATTCCAAATTTCTACCCACAAAACTTCTCAGAGAAAATTGGCAGCTTCTAAAAGCCGAGATAATCCTATCTCTTAGGATTAAAAGGCTTAAGAAAAACAAAACACTTGCAGGCGATGTAAGCCCGCATCGGTGGGATGACTCCCATGGAGTGCCATCCTCGACACTCCAGGGGAAACATCTCCTCTCTCTCTCCTTGCTCCTGTCTTCTGTCCCGCCTCCTTTCCTCTCTTCTTCTTGATGTGCAAACGTATCTTACCGTGTTTGACACAATATAGCCGTAATAGTGCTGATGTGCCGTTAAACCCCAACACAACACAAACAAACAAACAGTACTTAGCACATTCAATGCTTGGAAAGTGGATGGTACATGTAATAAATTAATTTAAAAGCCACAACGATATCTGTACTGAGGATTTGTTAGTTAAATTTGTAGGATACAGCTTGCAGATTAACCTTTCCTCAACCCAACGTGACATTAAGGATGACGAAAAGGGTTACAAGGGTGGACGTAAATAACATGTGAATATTTTTTATACAAGAGGGAACACACAGTGATGTCTTAGACTTGAGAACAATACTATGTCACTATGTCGATATAAGCAGCCGCAAATAGAACGTCACTGATATCCAATATGAATCTAAAGTTTTACTGTCATACTATTCGGGAATCTACTCAAGATCTTAAAGGGTTAATAGAAAGGTATTTACTTCTTTACAACTCGGTTGCTTACGTAGGGCGGAAGTCTTAAATGGATAAGAACATATTGTATAGTCTTGTCCTGTAATTACGGTAGATTTTATATTTTATAAAAAGAAACTGACGCATTTTACGTTCCCTTCTCTGCCTAAAGAGATTTAGTGATGATCTCACAATTAATAATAGGGGCTTTGTCATTAAAGCCATGTTCTGTGGTAGAATGAAGGTTTGCAAATGAATAAAAGAAAAAAAAAATATATTGCTCTTGTATCACTTAACAGTTTTGTCCCGATCTTAGGTTTTCTTAGTGTAAAATCAATCAAGCAAACAAATAAACTCATATTGAAGACCTGATGTTTGGAAAGAGGCGTTAGTAGAAAGGGACAGATAGACAGAGAGCGAGAGAGAGATGTTCACAGATAGGCAATACAAACTAATAGATAGACAGATACCACTATACACAGAGAGAGAGAGAGAGAGAGAGAGAGAGAGAGAGAGAGAGAGAAGGGGGGGGAGAAAGAGAGAGATAGAAAATGCTCCCATCTATTAGAAGTAGAAGATTGAAGTTTTCAGATCCTTTCCTCAAAACATATATTAGAATCTCTTGCCATGTTCCATATTCCTTCATTTCAAAGGTTAACGCTCACAATTCATGGATCTATATTATTATTGTCTATACCATTAGCTAAGTATTGTGAAATATGAGGCCTTCTCCACCTTTTCTTCTTGTTCTTCTTGTTGTTATTCTTCTTCTTCAGGTTTCTATTCTCGCTGTCTTCTTTCCTCGATTAAAACGTTCCCCCTCATTTTATTCACCACCCTCTTCTATCTTTACCTGTTCTTTCACTCCATATCTCACTTACTCTATTTCTCTCTCCGTCTTCCTATTTCTCTCTATCTACATCTCTTTCTTTCTTTCTTTCTTTCTTTCTTTCTTTCTTTCTTTCTTTCTTTTTCTTTCTTTCTTTCTTTCTTTCTTTCTTTCCACTTATTTCCCTTTCAATGTCACTCTCTCTTTTCTACGCGCTCACTTGTTTTTCCGTAAAACAGGAAAGGGAGATTGTCTCAGCATCCCCTTCCCCATCTCATGAAGTTTTTCTACACTCTCTTTCTCTCGTTTTTTTTCATCACATCTGGCGGTTACAGCTGGCAATAACATCTAAGCCCTCAGCTCACGTGTGTGTCGTTCCTCAGCTTTGAAGCTAGGGTCACGGAGGAGCAGAGCTGATGACGTCAAATAGACAAAGGAAGATCGTGCACTGAGCACTGCTGGTTTTGCTTTGAAGTTGAATACGCTGGTTAATGGTTTTCTGTGAACGTTATTGATACGGCAGGGATGAATACCGTCCTAGATCACAAACTTTTTCCTTCCGTGGGCTCGCCTCTGGTCCCCTCTCATCTACGCCTTTTTTTTTTTCTCTGTCTGTCTGCCTGCCTGTCTATCTGTCTGTCTGTCTGTCTATTTGTCACTATGTCTATTTGTCACTTTGTCTTTCATTCAGTAAATCGCAGACTTTCTTTCTCTGCAGTTACCTCTCTCTCTCTTTCTTGCCTCTGATCAGTGTCTCTGTCTATTAGTTTGTCTTGTTTAACTGCGAATCACAAATCCTGGCTCCCGTGTCCTTGTCTCCACTCTCTCTTTCTATATTTTACTTTCTATCTGTCCATCTGTCTGTCAATCTCCCTCTCTCTCTCTGACTCGTTCTCTCTCTCGCTCTCACTATAGGCAACTGTAATTATAATACGAGATGTCCCTTCTACCCCCCTCCTCACCCATCTCCCCTCTCTTCCCACGCCTTTTCCCTGAGATTAGAGCGTTTGTCACGTTATCAAAAAAAAAAAAAAACAGAATGAAGGTTTTTCTTAGAACAATGCAAAAATGACTTGGCGTTCTCAAACTCTGACATAGTCATAAAATGAAGGATGTAAACGAGCATATTATCACACACACATAGACACATACACACTCACACACACACAAATCATTGAAGAAAGGAAAAAGGGATTGGGAGAGGGGTGGGAATAGAATTGGTATCAATAAGGTGCTTTGTTTACAAACCGTTGCAGAGGAAATAGATGCCGGTATTGGATAAAACTGTCAAATATTTACCTCCACCACACATTGACAAACGGCATTACCCCGAAGAATTCACTTTCACGGAAACTGAGATTTAGCATTATGATATCTTTAAACACAGTGTTAGTGAAAAAAGAAAGAAAGAAAGAAAGAAAGAAAAAAAAAAAGCAATGTTATTACAGAGAATTAACTGATTCAAGAACGTGCTTTTAATAGTGTGGACAGTTACAAGAGTATATGAAAAGGCGGAGAGATAATGAAAACTATGAGGGAAAAGGTATGGTGTCAATGTAGGTTAAATTGCTTTGGATTCCACTTTTCCGACGTGACCAGACTGAATGTCACGGGTCAATCAGTAAATTTTAATAAAGGCAGAATAACAACAACAGCAGTAACATTAATAACTACTACTATTAAACTCCTCCAAAATAATAACAACAATAATAATAATAAATAAATAAAATAAGGAAGGAAAAATACTGTTCGTCTGAGGTGGAAGGCAAAGTTATTTGTATGCCTATTTGACCTCCTAAACATTAATTATTCAGGCTGATTCTCTGTGGTTGAATTATGCCTGACTGTGTATTAATATTTGAAACTAGAAAGTGCGTCTTAAGCATGGAAGGATGGTTATGGGGTTGAAATTAGTACTCTTGATTGCTCAACACTACATCTAAATAGTATTTACATAAGATATGATTTTTTTACGGAGTGTCTATCTGGACCTAGTATGTATTGCAATGAGGAAGCATGGGCAATTTTAAAAAAGTTGCACCACATAGTAAAGGCGAAACAATTTTGTATTGGCTCGTACATGGGAGCGTCTGTTCACAGTTTTGGGGGTGAGGGCAGATGGGGGGGTGGGGCTGGGGACAGCCACCCCACCCCCGACACGTTACACAACTAACTGGAAACATTAACTTTCTTTCGCACGGACAGAGAGAAAGAGATGCATCAATAGGCCCAAATAGGCTCCAGGTCTAGCTGGGCCAATAGGCCCAAAGGGACGGCGCCAATTGTTTAACCATAAGAAATATCAGGGGGTAATGCTAGAGTATCAATACATTTGTATTTTTAACGACGCTAATGTTGTAAGTGTTCAAGAGAAGAGAGTTTAAGTCTACATGGCAACAAGGGACAGGTATTACAACACGGTGCTGTATGTTATTTGGTAAATAACTTGTACAGTAACATACGAAACATATAAGCAGCCAATCTTGAGCACATCAGCCCCTCGGCATCTTCCAGAGTTAAAGCTTGTAGTTAGTCAAAAACAGTATGGCAGTGATAGCAAAGATGATGTGAACCACCGACATCATCCACAGCAACTGCCACCCCCACCCCTCCCACCTGCCAACCCTCCAACTCACACAGAAATAAACCTACACGACGGGGCCCACGAGAGAAACAGAGAAACAAGGACAGACATCACAAAATTCTCTTTATAGTCTGAATAGAGAAGTCTCAAAGAAACTGTAAAAAATGAAGGGTTATGAATAAATCTGGAAATGTCGGTGCAAGTATTAATGTAGCGTAGGGTTTGATCTATACACCCACCATCCCACTCTCTCGCTGCAGTCCCTGCCAGGGATGAAACGGGCTTGTGAAAAACATAAACACATGAAGTGCGGGGGTTTATCCGCTCCTATGTTGTGGTCGTGAATGGAAAGCTCTATAGATCTTGGCTTAACGGGAACACGGATACCTGTCAATGGGAGCAGGCTCATAATGGTCAGCGAACCGTGTCGTCAACACTTGATTTTTCCGTGGGACTCTTGTTTCGGGAGTTTTCGAAAAAAAGCAAGTCCCCGCCTCTTGCGGTAGTGGTCCTTTTTCTCAAGCTCCGCCCAGCTTGACGGGGACTGCTGATCTTGCTTTCATGCATTGGCTAATCTAGAGCCATCAAACTCACTTGGCGTTGATGCGAAAGTTTTGTGTTCGGCGTTTCGGCTATTTCACGGACCATCGGTCCCGGCTCGTAAAAGCTCTTTCCTTTGGGCTTTAAATGAAACTCGCTTTCGTCAAAAGCATCCAGTTGTTGTTGTGCCAGAAAGCCCTGACAGAGGCCAGAGAACTGGCATAGTTCCTTTTTGAACTCCGCATGATTTAAAAAAAAAATAGTAATAATTGCCATTGACTGATAGCGTAGACAGATTCGGTCAACATTCTGTAGGATGCTTATCTGGCTAAGTTAAGAGGTGAACAGTTGATATGCCATCTTCCTATTCCTTTGAAATAGAGAAACATTGATGTAGCTGAAAGCATTCAGTGGGAGCCTGTGATTAAGTATCAGATGCATTGATTATACATCAAGAGATGTGATTCTGAAGCAGCCATGAACTGTTATAAATGATTCAGTGGAGACATAGGATCACACAGAGGCACCTGAACCAAACTGCTGCCTGCAGGTGGGTTTATGTAGAAATAAGTACCGGTAAATACTTGTTTTGCATTCATGACGTATCACAATTATCTTTAGAAATGTTTCAGTTGTGTATTAATACTATGGAATTATTAGTGATAAATGTTGTGATCGTATAGTTAATGCTGAAGTGCAGCATTGTTAAAGCAATCAATAAATAGTTGCACTCTTTCACAAAGAGTTTGAAATGGAGGCGTCTGTCTTTGCACTGGCAGATATGCGGTCTGTGCATTGCCTCGTCGCATTATATTCAAATTTAGATTTCTTTCTATGTATTAGCTAGTTTAGCCCATTTAGAGATCAAGCTGGTAGAAATGTTTCAATGGAATAAATAATAATGGTAATGCTTTATTCTGTTTTGTGTTGCCCTGAAGACCGTATATTGCTAAGTGTAATTGGCTGCATGCACGCTGGATGCAGCAAAACAGATTTTTTTTGTTTCTTTTAAGCTTATAAAGAGAATATAGTAATTAAATGCCCTTCAAATATTATGATAAACTTACATAAAATGTGTAATAGTTTTTGTTTTTTCAAAACTCAGGAATGTATTAGGTAATAATTCAAGTTATATGGCAGTTTTTCGGTAAGCAAAATAATATCAACTGGGACTTGTTCCGTGATAGATCAACATTGTGTATTATGTTCTACTGTATAACTGCTCCTATGTTGATGAGAACACAAGTGTCAAGGTGTGGATATGAATGTCGATATACTCTGCACCATTTGCGAGGTTCCTCAGCACTTCTCATGTTTAATTTTCTTGATTTATTTTTGTTTATTTTGATGATATCGGTGGCTTAGCGGTTGCGCTGTCGGACTCGGGATCTAAAGTCCAGGGTTCGAATCCTCACAGGTCCCGACAATTTGTCTTTGGGAAAGACAATTTACACAGATTTTCTGACTCGACCCAGGTTTAAATGGATACCGACTACAGACAGCGATTGATATCATTTGATTGATAAGGATTTAAGCGCCTAACAGGCAACCACCTTGTATGCTTCCCAGGAAGAGAACATATAGCCTAAGAGTGTCTTCTTTGGGTCTGTCGGGGTAATACATGTAATAGGTTATAAAAGCGTCTAGAGCCGGTACTTACGGGGATAAGCGCTGTATAAATGCTTTCTATGCTTGTTATTATTACTATTATTTATTTATGTATTGTTATTATTTTATTTTATGAATGTATTTATTTTGTTTACATTTTCATTGTTAAGATCGGAGGCACGTAAAAATTAAGAAAATACTTTAAAAAAAGCATGCTCAGAAAAGCTGTAGTTGAAAGGAATGTTAGTAGCTCATTAGAACAGCCAAGAAAACGAATGGCTATTTAATAATGGCAATGATAATGCGTTTATGCAGGCCTCATGTACTTTTTTTTTCCCCATAGATCAATAACAATAACAAATTTTCTGATCATTTAACAAATTTCAAATTCAAACATGTTGTAATTCAAGAACAAACAAGAGCATCATTCTTATTATTATTATAGTCCATGTTCTCATTACATTATATATTTAATTTTGATCCCCTAGATCTAGTTCGACGTGTTACTCTGTCAGGCTTTCATATCTTCACATTTATTGAAAATACTCTTTTGCATCACTTCTCCACCCACCTCTCTGTTATTCTTCCTTTCCTACCCCCCCCCCCACCCTCATGTCAGATCATTATAAAAGTACATTCTCAATCGAATCGTATTATAAACAGGAGACAGTTTTGACCAGTCCCACAATTTTCCTCTGCCCTATACAAAGACTGTTGAACAAACGATCTCCCATTTCAATTGCAAGTCGAGAAAATGGGGCTTTTCAACAATTGAGCATCAGCAATGTAAGCACATAATGTTCTCTTGTTCCACAGTATATGCTTTTTAATCCAACAATATTTGACGGGACCAGTCTGATCAAAGTCGCTCATCATGTTTCATAATGGAATTCCATTCCACGATGTGGTCATGGTAGTTACAATTAAAATGATCTTACAGGGTAAACTTCCATGTCTCAAATACAAACATAACAAAGTCATCCCAGAGACCCTGAAAATGGAACATTTTTTTATTTTTTTTTTTAATTGACACTGTTGGAATTATAGAACGGCATTCAAACAAAAACAGACAAACAACCTTACAAAGATGAACATAATTCACATAACAACAACAACAACAAATGACAACTTTCGGAGGAAAAATAAAATAAAATAAAAGCAGAGTTTAATAATTTCCTAAACATCTTCAGTCAGCGCGTTTGTAAGACTCCAACATCATTCTTTTCTTACTAAGGCCACCGGTTGACGCTCAAGGGTAAAACTAAAAAAAGTAACAGAAACATCAAGGAAAAAAAGTAATCATGAAACATCTGCGTGAGATTGACATCAACAATGAAACCAGTCATCTATTAGAATGTTGACTTTCTATTTGAGGAAGAAAATTAGACTCAGAATCCTACTTCTTTTTAATTTGCCTTACCACAGCATTTCGTTTTATACACGTTTTTCAGGGAATTCCTTTTCAGTAAATTGAGTCAATTGTGTTACTAACAGACTGTGCTGATAATCATTCCCCTTAATGATACGTAGTCTTTTATAATAGTGAAATATCTATTTGAAAGCAGTGTTAAGATATGGCTTATTTTTAGTGCAATCGCTTGCTGTGAAGTTAACTGTTCTATGTACAGTTTGTATGACAAGAAAATTTTGAGAAATTTACTCATACTAGATTCTCGTTTCTGACTTCAGTAAGTAATTTCTTGTGTTTTATTACGTGAAAAACCGAGAACCTCTGTAAAAAAAAAAAAAAAATTGGCTTTATACAATGACACAGTTCAACAGAGTCAACAACACGAACTTGCATGGAAAGATTTAAAATATTCAGCAGTAATTTACAGGATGTCCCGCTATGTTGTATTGCAAAGAATATATCATCCATCAGTTGTTTAGCTCAGCCATTCTAATGTCACTCCTTATATTATAGACAATGTTATGTCCAAAACACCATACCAGACTTCAGGAAGCAGGCGATTCGTTGAACAATTTCGCTACATATTTCAGTTGTATGCAGTAAATATGAATGCTCCCCATAGATTTTTTCCCCCTTGTACCGAAAGAAAGCAATAATTTTGCCACTTTATACACCTTTCTCAAAGTTTTACCGGAAGATTTTTATTGAGGAAAATATTAATTTGCTCTGAGCAATAAAGTTGTTTTCTATAATTTTTGGGATGTTATGTCACGAATAATTTGTGTTGTGGACGAAACAAACAGAATTTTTATCTTTGATTTCATCTTTGATTTTTGCTTGGACAATAGAAGTTCCTTGTTAAACCACAAAAAGTAGGCCTCACAAATACAGAACGAAAATGTTTTAATGGAAAAGCCCTGCGGATTTCATAGTTTTATGAGTACAAATATTTCGGGGAAGAAATCTTTGTAACATATTTAAATTTAAAGACATTTCCTTACTGAGAATACTGTAGTAATTAATGTTCGGGTACTTATAATATACCAGATCAACAAATTAGATGTCTAACATTATAATATGCTTTGTACTTGAATATATGTGCTGCTTAGTAAGTCTGAAAAAGTTAGTTTTTTGTTTTTTTTTAATATTCGACTCCGCCTGTCAACATCGCTATTGAAGTCAGACTGGCTATTGGTTGGCTTTAAAATGTCAAAAATAAACTTAAGGAGTGTCTGGGTTTCTATTTTAGCATTTTATATTCCTATTTAAGAAATTACAGTCCATACTTATAGATGTTACCTTTTGAACAAACCTTTACTCACTGTCTGTTGTTTTGGAAGGTCGACCCATTACATTTTTCGATCTAAGGACAGTTAGCTCTCCAACATCAGCCACCTTTTGCCCATCATCACTTCAACACATCAACCTAACACATCATCACTTCGCAACACCACGATGAATGAAAACTTTCCCTTGTACACCATTAGTATATTGACACTTGACCACTACAGCCCTTTGTTAGCATGGACCACTTTTACTCCTTTACCCTCTTCCCTACTTCCAATCCTTCCAATTTCCTTCCTCTTACAATTTCCACACTTTAATCAGTTACTGTTATATACAAACACGTTTCGTTTAGCCCATAACTAACTATGTCTCATTCTTTTCTTTGTCTCCATGATTTTTGGATGATGTCGGCAATGTAAGTGGTGCAGTAAACATTCAATAAATTCAAAACCACTCAATATCCATTCATTCTCCTTTCAGATTGGTCACGAATCTGTTACTCTGACGGACCATCGTTACACAAATAATTAGCTCCACACCTCGCAACCTGCAAGCGGCTACTTTGATGACATCACCGTTTAGTACCAGTTTCGGTTACAAGCTTTTACCTGGATTGAGAACAAAGGCACAGGGCGACTAAAGTGACTTGCGGCTTCCCGCCTATTGCCGTGCTTCAATATTGAACACTCGGCTCAAGTACTACACAAGTTTCTTTCAGGAAGAAAGTGATATGTGTGTGCATTTGATTTAGCCCTGTCAATGCCGCCTTCTCTTAACAAATTTATTACGACCAAGTTGGCCTTATACTTTTAGAATCATCCGCTGAACACACAAGTTTAAATCAAATAGCCACGTGAGAAAAAGTATCAGTTGTTATAAAAGACAGTATGTAATGTGACTCTTAAACAAAACAACAAGATCAATTAAGAATGCAGATTGCCTTTTGACTCTGTCTAATCCCCTACCGTGACTGTTCAGCAAAAGGGATGAAAATATGGCATTGACAGGTCTGCTTCCTAGATCACTACTAGCCAGAAGTCAACTAACTGACAGTGATGTTCAGGACCAAGAGGCGATCAATTTGCTCAACTTCATGGACATTGCCACCAGCAGCATCAAGATCGCTCTCGACAGGCCCTCCAGGTCTAAGCGCAAGGTTAATCACAGAAAATATCTTCAGAAGCAACTGAAGCGATGTGGAAATTCTCCAGGCCGTGGTAAGCTAGAAGGCAGTGATGGATCAAACAAGGTTAGGAAGGAGGCCTCCCAGGTTGGAATCCAAAACAAATCGTTGAATGCTTTATTCGATCTGAAAAATATGACAGAGAGAGTCAAACATACGCCCAAGAACAGAGAAATTTCTGATTTAGAGTCTAAGAAACTGACGAGTTCTAAAGCTCCACTTAAATCACGAAAGCTTCCACCTTCATTTTTCGTTGAGCCAGCACTGCGTCAGAAAAACGAGACGGCTCAGTGCTCACCTCCATATCAAACACAGTTAGACAATTTTGTTTCAACATCAAGCTGTGGGCTGACCTTATATGATGAGACAGTGGCTAGACAATGTTTGTATACCTCACCGCCGTCAGTGCTGTCAGACACAGGTTCTTCTTCTCCAGACGGAGACTTCCTGTCTACACTTAACCCTTGTGTGCCCTCCCACCACTACTCGGCTTTACCCACTGATACGATTGAATCCATCCTAGACCATGAAGATTTGAACAATATCTTAGCAGGTAACACCTGGTGTGACTCTGGGACTTCACTGAGAAGCTCTTCTTGCTGTTCCCCTGGTACAGACAAAAGCAGCGTCGGCCCCCTCACGCCTTGCACAGATTTCAGCAGTGTCGGAACCAATAGTCCCAAATCGTTCTCCGATTCCTCCTCTGAAATTCTGACCACGCCATCTCCAACACCTTCCGGCCCTGATTCTAGTCGGCTGTGGTCACCATGTTTGTTTTCTGGACTTCAAAGCCCGGACATTTACGGCTCCCAAAGTGAAGGGATGAACACTACTAATATCGTCAGCACCAGCAGCAGCAGCAATGTGACTTTCTATTCAGCCAACGCCTGTTTCAGTCCTCCTCAGGACTGCAGTTTTAACCCCCAGCAACAGCAGAATTCATGCCCACTGCAGCATTTCCCCCCACAAACATTCTATCAGCATTCACCGTGTCTACAACAACAACAGCAACAGTCAGATGTTGCTTTCTCCCCGCCTCATCATCCATATCAGCATGCCAACAACGACCACAGTCTCCACGTGGTGTCAGACTACCCAGAAGGCAATCCACCTAGTGTCGTTTTCCCGTCGTTTCCGGACTCTGAAGGGACTGATGAACATTGCCTTCCTATAAGTCCCTCACCTCACGACCGGCAGCAGTACTCTCCTTCATCCTCGGCTAAGACCTACAATCACCACCAAAATATGTTCCGCTCCTCACCCGCTCAATGTGAAAGTTCCATAGTGTACTATAGTTCCGTCGATGAGACCCAAAGCCCACAAATGTACATTCCTATATCTGTCCCAACTTCAGCAACAACTGTACAGACATTGCCAACATTTCCACAAGCATTCACGGGTTCAGCATTGGACGCCTACCGTTTTCAAAGACATCAAAATACATCTCCATGACTCATGATGATCTTTGACAGATAATGTATTTCTAACTCAGGTCTGTCTCCACTGGTCTCTTACATTGGAGAAAGAACGAAGAGCCCCACACAAGCAAAGGAAGCAAAGAAGAAAACAAAGAGAAAAATTCATCAAGAAAGTGCTGCTCTTCACCTGCAAATAATGCAGTCAGCCATGGTCAATAGACAGTTGGTAATATTAATCACATAAAGCACTATAAGAGCAGGGGAACCCAATAACTGCCACTATGGCACTGATTTAGGACACAGGCTACTTCAAGAGAGGAGCCATACTGTTAGTATAATGGACTACTTAGAATAATAGTTTGTGTTATGTCACTGCAGGTACCTTGTTGTTTGTCTTCATTGAAAAATCGTTCTGTCTAAAGATAAAAATCGCTGGAAGTTCAAATATACACTATCAGATTATACGAAGATGGAGGAAAGAGGTAGAAGATAAGTAACTAGAACGAGTACAGGATACTCAGAGAAAGAGAGAGAGAGAGAGAGAGAGAGCATGAGAGAGGGTGAGAAGAAATAACAGACGGAAGGAAAGAAAGGGATAAGACAGAGGAGAAAATATAGCATTGTTTCAATGCATTTTAAATAAACCATATGGGTATACATAATTCTTAACAGTTTAAATGCATGAAGTACAAGCATTCATTATCGCTAGAGATTCGCATTTTCTTGTTCTCTGTTCATTTGACAACTTGAATGTGAGCATACTGAAAATATTCACACTTATTTGAGGAATGGCTTGAAATGGAATGAACATCAATCTCATTGAACAGCCCGTGTCTCTTTATCTGTTCAAGCTGTTTGTCTTATCTCTAATTTCAAATGAATGTCTACATATAAGCAGTGCTTGATTAAACTATTGCTCTTATGAATAATTTATCAATATAATGTCTAGATTGTTCATGGGGCAATTCCACAATCTTATCCGAAATATTTAAATATATTGGACGATGAGTAAGTGAATGAATGAAAGAATGAATGAATAGATGAATGAATGAAAAAATGAAAAAATAAAGAAAGAACTAGAAGTATTAATGATAAATAAGTAAATGAATGAATGAATGAATGAATAAATAAGTAAATGAATGAATGAATGAATAAATAAATAAATAAATAAATAAATAAATACACAACTGAAAAATATTTTTAAAAAATAAAGAAGGAAAGAAAGACATAAAAGTAAAAGTATAAATGAATTCATACATAAATGATCGAAAAAATAAATAAATATCTTTATCAGTTAACATAGAATTACTGGTGGAAATTAATATGGTAATCTTGTCCAGAACACAATGTAATAACCAATGGTTCTGTTTTGGAACATTTGCCAATACTTCCTCTAATAACAGTCTATATTTATGCTTTGTCTTGAATTATATATGTTCGAGATATCAATTTTCATCAGAAACAAAGGAAATGTTCCATGTTCTGTGTTTTTGCATAGTGTACTTGCAATTGTTTGTATAACTGACATATTTATACAGAAAGTAAAAGTTTGATTATAAATAAGGAAGTTTTTAACGGATACTTGCTTAACTTGACAGTTCAGATTCCTGAAATAAAGCAAGCAATGTCTTTTCCGCTTTCATGTTAAACTAAAACTACTATTATTTGTCATTGGGAACATTCTGTTGAAGAGTCTGATGTGTTAAAATTCATCGTCATAATTTTCAACCTCAGTGTGTTCTTTTGAAAGATTTTAAAATGGTTTGTTCAGTTTATTTATTTTACTTATACATTGCCATGTACTTCAATCTTTAACACCGTAAATGCACATTTTATTTGTGATTTACTCAGAGAGATATTTTATTATTATTATTATTATTTTGTTAGTTTAGCCCATGTGCCTTAAAAAAAAAAAATAAATGAATAAATAAAAATATTGATTTATTTACATATTGCATTTTTATGATGTCTTGGGCGTAAGTTTAATGTGAGTCAGACAAGATCCAGTATACTCTAAATTTTGTGTGATGTCCATGTTCTCCTTTCGTTTTCTTTTCTTTTTTTTTTTTTTTTAATTTTAACAAATGAAGATGCCCATTTTTCTTTATTTCCAGTACTGATTTAAACTGATACATTCCCTGCTGGTGATATATTAAATCCAATATGAATCATCAAGCATATGAAAATCTATAGACCAATGTAGAATGTCCTGAAGTTTATTTATTCAACATTAACAGAAGCTAATAATATTATCAATCAAATGTATAATTTAATAAATAATGAAAATTATTTTCTTTGACAAAGTATATACACTTTACAATACCATTGGCCTCAAACCCACAGGTGTTCATATTAATACATCGTATGTTTGTCTTTTGAAAGTCATTCATATTATTATTATTTTTTTTTTAAGACTGATTTGTCCGATACGGTTTGGAAAAAGAACGACTTGGGCTCAGATTTCGATTACACTTTGGTTTTGTTCCAATTTTTTTCTCTTCTAAACTCTTGTTCTCCTCTAAGTCGATGACTCTTCCGAACGATTTCCACGGTTTATAAAAATCTTGGCGATGCTTTTGATCTGTATGATTTATCTATTGGTTCATACAATGAATATTTGCAGAGCAAAATGTGTGGACAATAGAGCCACATAAGGTTTGATATTTATACTCATATTGGAAGACAATAACAATTTAGATAGAACATCTGATCATCCCCTCTGGGGCTTTTGTGGAGAATTTTTCAGAATCCAAAGCACAGTAAAATGCTCGGCTTTGGAAGCAGATAGGCTCCTCAGTTTCTGAATAAGCTATGGCGTGTTCAAATGTATGTGCTAACAATCTAACCAACAATAAGTTCTTTGCAGAGATTGTAAGACAATTATCATAAAATAAAGCTCATGTCATTGTACAGACAATTTTGGAGTTGTGTTTTCAATGCTTTCATACTGTGTTTGTCCTCCTGACCCTCTATTAATCTCTCTGTCTGTCAGTTTGTCTTAACAAACCCCCCCCCCCCCAAAAAAAAAAATAAAAAATTTTGTATTCATTAGTTTACTAATTATTCACTTAAATTTATTTAAATTTATTATTTATTTGTTCATCAATCATCTATTTATTTATTTATTTATTTATCTATCTATTTATTTATTCATTCATATTTCTTTTATCTACCATGTGTGTATCTTTATTTACCTGCATTTATTTATTATGCCATCTTATTAAGGATTTATTTGTCGATTTGTTTATTGCGTATCTTTTCATTAATGTATCTATTTACCTACATGTATTTGCTGAGGTATATAAGTAGGTTTAGTACTCCCATCTACGGGTGGATGTTTCCCATGGAATATCATTCTTAACGTTCCAGGAGTGACGTCAATTCTCCCTCCTTGCTCCTGTCTTCTATGCCGCTCTCTTTCCTCTCTTCTTCTTGACGTGTAAACCTTATCTTTCCGTATTTAGCACAGCATAGCCGTGATCCAGCTGATGACTGTGGCGTTAAACCCACACACAAACAATCAACTCACAGTTCTTTAGCTTTACTTATTTGTTTATCTGTGTATTAATTAATTAATTAATTGTTAATTATTGATACAAGTATTTGGTCATTTATTTTTTAAATTTATTTATTTATCTGTTTACATATTATTAAAATTTATATCATCATAATTCCGATATTCATCATCGATGCCGCCTCGCTCTTGTGGATGCAAAGGATGACAAATCTTCTAAGTTGGAGTTTGCGATATTTGAAATGTTCTGACAAAGAGTAAGGTATCCTATCCAGCCTCTGTACTATGGCATTCTTACCAGCATAACCTAGGATGAAGGAAACAATGAAAAGAACGGCAAACATCTACGGCAGATACGAAAGGGATTTCAAATGTTGTGTTGGGAAAGATAGGGGGCAGGAAACGGAGAGGCGGATCTTACAATTACCAAGGATTTCAATATCTTAAATCTGAGCTTATAAAAATTAAGCCATCTTATATCATGCACAATTTAACTCCTAACATTTTGAATACCAATGTCTTCCCCTTTTCCCCGTATAAAGTTGAACTTTCTGTGCAGCACAAGTTAAGGGGCGGGAGGAGAAATGACATTATAATCACAAAACAAGTCGTTAGCATTTAAACTCAAGAATATTTGGTTCACTGTCCGACATTCTAATCACTGGGCAAGGTGGACAGCCGCAAATTTCAATGTTATTAGTATGATGTAGATGTTAATCTCCTTCAAATGTCCGTGGCTGCTTACAAATCTCGCGAATTTTTTCATTATCAAATTTGAAAGCAAAATCGAGTGCCTATTTGAATTATTATTTTTAGGTATAGCTCTATACACGAGTGAGTATGAAATCCAGAAAGAAGAAGAAGAAGAAAAAGAAAAAGGAGAAAAAGAAGAAGAAGAAAAGAAAGAAAGAAAATTAAATCATGGCAATCTCCATGGCACATATCTCCCGCACAAACAGTGCTTCACAGCACCGTAAATTCTAATATTCTAAATTTACAGAGAGATAGTATAATTAGAACCTTTGGCAAAACTGTGCCATTAGGAACTGTAGGCTAACAGCAGAAATGAGATGCACAGCAAAAAAAAAGATGGACCGACAACAAGAAAGGACAAAATAATTGATAAATGAGAAAATGAAAAAATGAATACATGAATAGGTAAATAAATAAATAATAAAATACAGGAATAAATAAATAAATAAATAAATAAATAATGTTATATATAACATTATATAACATATTATATAATATATATAATGTTTGCGGAGAAAGCCGAATTTCTCGAGAAGACTGGTACACAATTTATCAGCAGACGACTATATTAATAGCTTGAGGAGGACTGAAGAGCTAAGAAATCTCAGCGTAGAAGGACATTGATCTTTCCCCATGCAGAAATGAAAATAGCACACTTATTTTTTTCATCCCAGAATTTTTGGAAGACGATAATTTGATACTACGTTCTACAGTGTTTTTCAAGTGAAGGCATGTCGTATTATTGGACAAAATAACTCTTCATCCCATTTAATATCCTTGTCAAAAGAAAGTTGTTGAAAAGTAGGGAAAAAAACACAGCACAATAGAACATGACAGTAGAAGGGACCGAAGCTTGCAATAATTTACCACATCACTGGAGAAAACGTGAGCATCGTGGGTCTAGTGGAAAACATAAACACAATGATATAACAGTGAGTGCCTATATTCTTTTTTGGTAAGCTTTTCAACCTCCTGTCGTGGTGGTTATCTCAGCTGGTCCTCGACTGTAGTAAAAAATAATGAAACACTAAATTGTGTTTTGATCATTTTATCCCTCTCCTTTTATTTCACGATATGAACAGTTCTACTGGTTTGTAATTATTAATTTTTCTGTCTATATGAGGGAAGGTAAGAAGCAGATGAATATTGTTTAAAATTTCGCACAACTTTCTCCACATCCGACTTGTGTTTATTCCGCGGTGTTGTGGTTACCTCTTCCAAGTACTTTTACTAGAGCACTGTAATTCTGTCAGAAAATTATTGCAAATCACCGGATCGTTAGATATAATAGCTGCATTTAATTTTTCTCGCAGAGAACGAACGTAATGATGTAAACATTGTATTAACATTTCTGTACTCTTTAGGCTCAAAGGTGTGATTGCAGGTTTTTCCGTTGTATTATGGATAATTTCTTTCTCAAAGTGATTTCCATTCTATTTCACTCATTTAATTAGATAAAGGCGAAATATCTTACATTTGTGAAGACTGTGAGTCTACAGAAATGCAAGCAACTAGAGACGATGTACGAATACTGCAACAATATTAGAGACGAACTACAGTACTAGAATGAAAGCTAGACCTCAACATGATGAACAAATGAGAGACAGATAAGGAAAAACAGTACATATTTTGTGTTTTTGAACTTTTTAAATTGTGTAACAAACTTTATCCATTAATATACCTAACACATGTGGGCAAAATTGAACTATTATGGGTGGGATAAGGAAAAAAGAGAAGAAACGTTACAGGAAATCGTACGTCTGTTATTGAGAGATCATTTCCATAACATAATGTCACCACCCATTTCGCTTTTGAATTTCCCATGAATTCATGCTCCGACTTGCCAGCCGGTACGTCAAAAGCATAGACAAGTAAAGGCGCAAAAGACTTCCGAAGAAGCATTGATGACGATCTAAAGACGAGCAGAGACATTTTATGCCTGGTCGCTGACTCGTAGAGAGATATCACTTTTCTACTGAAGCCAAGGATTCTAAAAAAAAAATCACCGATCGTAGCATAAGAAAGATTATGAGAAATGCAAGTCTCCAACAAAAGGAGTGCTACTCAAAGCAGCTCGCCGTTCTCGGGAGAAACAGGTGTCCCTGCCATACATTCCCGCTAGACTAGCTCTGCACTGATCTGTCTACGACTGTTTACGTTGCGGTGAAGCCTGGCATACTAGGTGATGTTTCTGCTGTGGTGGCCCCAACTATGGTAGTGAAAGTGATATCGACGTCACTATTGAAAGCGTGGAGATTTATATAACACTATGAGTCTCTCTATAGAAAAATCATATCGACTCACATATTGAAAGAAATATGGACGGGGAGGAAGATTCGTTTAAAAACTTTGTGGCGAAGAAAATGAGGGCGGTGATTATGGAGAAGTAGAGCGGACGGTAATGTTTTTACGGTTAGAGGTGGTTGGAGCTTTGGTACACAGTTAGTGCGACTATCCAGCTCTCTCCTTGTTCATCTTCCTTCTCCACATCCTTTTTTTTTTGCCACTTCCTGTGCTGATCAGTCAAGTTAATGGAAATTATATGAAGGACATTATTTCAGTTTTGAAGAATTAACAGAGACAGATAGGGATAGAAGTCAGACCACCATTGTCATTGTAAAGGTAACTTATTTTAATTTGTTCAATAATCATATTTAATATTTATAATAATAATAATAAAGGGCATTTATATAGAGCGCCTCACCCCCGTAGGTCTCGAAGCGCTTTACAGAACCAAAATGTTTTGCAGCCACACACGAAATATGCCTGAAAACAAACAGGGGCAATAACATACGTACATATATAACATGATATACAGAAAGACTCCAGACATGCTCACACACATAATCAATTCAAACGCATCCGTAGGTCTGTAGACATGACTGACAGCCCTCTCGCGGGAAAGACTTGGAAACATTACTCAGACAGATACTTGTTGAACAGGTATGTTTTTAAACTGTAGTTTAAAAGTAATATTGTTCAGAATAATAATATGAGCTTTTACACTTTTTGACGTAAGGAAGCCAGCGTTTGCCGAATCCATAATCATTTTGGTAAGTTCCATTGAATAAAGTTGGAAATAAGATGTCTTTCTTAAATGCGGTTCCATAAAAATAATGCTTCAAAGAAGATTTTGATCCTTCCCTTGCGAAAGGTTGTCACTGTATCATCGTGCCTCTGCTTTTATTATCTGATAATATATCTATAGGTAGGTTTACGACGGGGCTCCTGATGCGGCATTGTCTTTTGGCATGTTTTCTTTCTTTCCTCTTGGAAATAATATAGTAGGTGATCTCAAAATATGAAATGTTTAGGCACCCCTTTTTGACACATATCAACCTTATTTCTTTGTTTTGGAGAAATCTTAATCATGAACGCCTTTCTAGACTGAAATTTTAATGTTATTTAAACAGCCTATGTCTGGGATAGTAAGAAGTATCGTTATTATTAATACCTTGGTATGAACAACAACAACAACAACAACAACAACAACAACAACAACAACAACAACAACCGGTATGAAAATGAATGGAACACACATTAATTGTGAAGAGATCAGATTTTTAATCATTCGAATTCTACTTTTGATTTAAAAAAAAAACAACAACTGCTAAACCTGACTGAGGAAAACAAAAGCAAGTTGTCCTTTCTAATATGTTTGAGTTGGTTCATACACTTACTACATAGTTTGCATGTATTTGCTCAATATTTATAATGATTGTGATCAAAAGGTGTTTTTTTTTTCCCTCATGAATGGAGAAAGGCTATTATTAATCCTATTTTTGATGAATGTTGCGGTTAGATCTGGAATTTTTAACGGCAGATTTACCGACAACGGTCTTGTGTCCTTTCTAAATACACAGCCTATGATCTTCATTCATTCAAGCATTCAAGCTTCTTTAGAAGACAGGGTATCCAAATCTAAAGCGGCCTAGTCCAAAAACGCGTGTTTTAATTCTTTTACTGATGCAAATTTTTGTCACGGGGACAAGTTTAAAGTCTCTCTCGCCGTTATCCCGTTATGTTTCAAACTGCATCCAACTGTGACCAAGGGTGGACGCCGCGACCCACCAGAGGCAGACTGGCTGTTCCCTCGGGGACAATTTGGGGTGGGAATCCCTTTAATGCTTGTTATAAAAACAGGGGTTTATGATTTTATAGCATTTTCATTTCTATCAGCCCAGGGACCTTTGTATGGGGTCTCTTTTATCCACCGATATCAAATATTGCCCGGGAAGAGAGAAAAGGGAGGGAAAGTTGATTTTTTTTTTCCTTCTCCTTCTGCGGTGGAGGAACGGAATGGCTTGAAGAGAACGCGGTCGGGTTGGAGGAGGAGGAGGGATCGGTGTGGATGGATTGAGAAAGTTGTGGAAATGTGGACAGACCGAGAGAAAAAAAAAGAGAGAGAGAGAGAAAGGCAGGATGTAACTAAGAACGAAGTAATTTCTGTGAACTGGAGTGACTGAAGACGTAATCGATGGACAGACAGACAGGCGGACAGACAGACAGACAGACAGACAGACGGACAGACAGACTGACAGACAAACAGACAGAGACAGAAATACTAGCTAGCTAACTAGCTAGCTAGCTAGCTAGCTAGATAGATAGATAGATAGATAGATAGATAGATAGATAGATAGATAGATAGATAGA
>JBCAUA010236230.1:0-20515 GCA_038406235.1 Peronia verruculata | reverse complement strand
AGATAGATAGATAGATAGATAGATAGATAGATAGATAGATAGATAGATAGATAGATAGATAGATAGATAGATCTATATTTAAAACCAAGATAACCCATGCACAAAGAGTACAAAGGCCGTGTACGCTTTCTGAGAAATACGGTCTCCAATAAAACAGAACAAAAGAAAAGAAAAAAATGTAAGATCAAGCTGGTATCGTTATAGTTTTTGTTTTACAAAGGAGGCTCTATCTATCTATCTATGTTTTACAAGGAGGCTCTCAAGTACTGCAATATTCATAACTGTGCAAGAGACCATCCTGTCTGGCGAGCTCAGATCAGACCAGGAATGGCGAGCTACGAAGAAAGGCGTATCAGGCAACAAGAAGAGAGGCGTCAGAAAAGGAAAGATCCCACAAGCTCCACCTCCAGCCTGGTCCAGCGCCCAATATTTCCTGCCGCCGCTGCAACAGACTCTTTCTGCGAAGATTGGCATCAGCCATCTCCCTACCCATCTCACTCTCCAGTGATCAGAAGTCATGGTCACCTTTGCTTGCAAAGGACGAACAGTATCAGTTCAATTGACTGGTAGATAGATAGGAAATGGACAATTTAATAGAGGAGAGCCCGAATACTCGGTTAGAAACAAAATGGTAATAGCTTTGTGATTAAAGAATTCACATAAAATGTTGTTAACTTTAAAAAAAATATGGAACATATAAACAGTGCTGCTTCAAAAATCAAGTAACAAGATATGACGAAAGAGAAAGTGAGAGAGAGGGAGAGAGAGAGAGAGGGAGAGAGAGAGAGAGAGAGAAAGATAAAGGAGGCGAGAGAGAGACTGAGATAGATACAGACAGTGACTGAGAGACAGATTCCCAGAGAGAGAGAGAGATAGAGAACAAGAACGAAAGAAAGACAGAAAGACAGAAAGAAAAAAGAAAGAAAGAAAGAAAGAAAGAAATTGTGCAAAAACAAAAAACAAAAAGTGAACAGATAAACAAAAATGTATTATATTTAATGCCACTTACAATCCAAATACAGTTTTTGTCCAATCTCACCCCTTAGTTAAAAACACCCTGCTGCAATAATTGTTGTTTGTGTTGTCAAACAACGCTGACCGCTTTTGCATCTTTTCGATTGTCTTTCACAAGAGTCCATGATTTTCTTTGGATTTCACGAGAGAAAATAGGGAGGTTTATACTGCAACCGTAAAATGACCTCGTGATTTATTATTATTATTAGGCTATTATTATTTTAGACAGTGAGAGGATTAAAAAGACGTAAGGTAACCACTCTGGCGTCAGTGCATATATTTTGGTAGTGACAGATAAGATTTTAGTGTAACCCTAGGCGTTAAGAGGGTCGACACACTACGTAAAATCATGCGATCGCCTGTGGAATTTTAGACCAACAATGTTTTAAAATCAGATTGTTGCCATTAGTCCATTTGCAAATAGGACGCCAATCCGGAGTCTATTCTGGGTGATAATTTGTGTTGAATGTGAAAGTGCAATTCTTTTCCCTAACAAACTTCCGAGGACTGTGGCATGCTATCATAGACGCACTATAAATTTTAATAAAACAAAGCACAGAATGACCTGTAGCCTATGTGTATCTGTAATTAATGTATTAGCCTATGTTTTTATGCACGGAATTTTTATTAATCCCTTCCTCTCCATCGGAGTTCAAACTCAAAAGGTCAAGGACAAAGGCCAACCCACAAATGACTTGTCTTGGGATCTTGCGAGAACTTACTGAGAATTGATGAGATTTCACGAGATACTAAATCAACATGTCGAACGCTGGATTCTTTCGGGTATGTGGTACATGTATTTGCAAGAAAGCTTTTACATACAGTGCAAGAAATGACTCAGATACGCAGTTGCATTTGCTTATTAGAGTGTGATGAAATGCTTTTTTTTCATACCTAAACTTATCAAGTAAAGAATTAGATCTAGATCTAGCTGTTGACGTTAGTACGGCGAACACGAAAGGGAGGGAAACCAATGTCTATGGCGGCGTGCAGTGGCATGGGTGTGAGATAGAACGCAAAAGAGACTCAATAAGATCAAAGGCATATCTCAACTCAGGTACTATTTTGATGCTTTTATTTTGTTTCCCATGGGTCGTTCTGGATCTTTCATTCCAAATTAATTAGATCTAGATCTAGATTCTAGATCTAGATCTAGATCTATCGTCAGTGCTCCGAAGTCCGCGCCTCCGGGTTTTCCCGAACCGCGTCAGATCTCGCGAGAATGATTATTACCTCATTTGAACACAGGTACGGGATTTTGCGAGATTTAGGCTGAATAGCTAAAAATAGAGGCGCGAACTTCGGAGCACTGTATATACATCTTGATAATAGTTCTAAATATTTAATATTTTTATATCGATCCAGTAGATACAGATCTAGATCTAGGCCTAGATGTAAATTATATTTTGTACGGCTTATCTTCAAACAAATGAATGTAGATCTACTTCTGAGTCATTGTTGAAAATAATAGTGGGCCACTTAACAGTAAAAATAACAGTTAATTTGCTGAATTTGAAAATATGACTACATAAAATAATAAATCATGATATAGACCTAATGTAATTCTCAGCACTGCAAATAAAATCCTAGATCTTTCTTGACTTAGAATCTAGATCTAGATCTATAGGTTTAAAACTAAAAATAACGTATTCACATGGCTGCGCAATCAAATTCTCGATCTTTCCTTGACCTAGATCTAGATCTAGACCTATAGGCTTAAAAAAAAAAATAACGTATTTGCATGGCTGCATGGAGTTAAGTGTCGATTAAACTTGATATATCCCTGATGCATGACACCATGCTTTCAAAGGGGTCATCGTTGAATTTCATTCTCTATATGAATTCAATCAGGTCAGAGTCTAGGAGACTTCTGGCAGTCCCGCATTCTCTTTTCGTTGCATAGTTTGGCTTGACACCACATTGATTCCACATGTTTGGTGGTGGCCTCAGTTGCCAGGTTCACAAACTGGATATTATGGTTGACTGTTAGGTGTTGGTAGCCCAGATTGTTTAAAGTGTTGTAGGCAGCCCACATATCACTTATCACCGTCGTTCCTGGTCTAACATATCCTTGCAAGATGGGTAAAAGGGTTGGCGCATCTATGTGGGGTTACAAAAAGAGAAGTCGAGAAGTACATATAAATATAAGATCTAGATCTAGTACTACGAATAGGAAGTGGTTTCTCCTCACTTTAATTTATTTTGCAAATTGTCAAAGAAAAACAAAAACGTAAAGTCTAGACCTAATATGATGGGGGTGACCTGTTGCTACAGCTGAATTTAATGAGAAAATGGCCAATCACTTTTGTAAATCTTTCTTTACCTTTGTTAGGCCATGCCACTAAATTACAATTTTTGGGCCTTTACTCACTCCATTTCAGTCAGTTGAACTCTGAAACACATTTTTAGATTGACATAGAAGGGTTTGGTGAAGGAAAAAAAAACATTAAAAATTCATTCACTGTTCAAAAGCACATGATTTCTCCGATCAGCTCAGTTTGACGAGCGCCTGATTTCATTGTGTCGTGTCTCATTTAATCTTTTTCAGGGATAAAACCAGCTCATCGATAGTTCTTTTCAGGGCTAAAACTAGCACTATTCTACCTCTGCTTTTCTTTATATTTCCATTACTTTTGCTCTAAAGGCAGCCTGTTTTAGGGCCAACAATCCAATTAAACGAGAGGACTTGAATTTAAGATAAACACAAAGTTTGGGAGCCATAGATAGTGCGGTTTCTTTACACAAGGAAATAATCCTGTAATAAAATAATTAAAATAGTGCTTCATTAGTCATTGACACACAACAGAATGGTCTCTGAAATGGGAAGAGAAAAGAAATGTGATATGATACATACAAATAAAATTATACAGACAACATGGATATTATCCATTTTCAAGTAGTCAAGAAAACCCCAATTTGTGTTATGAAAAAAAAGTAAGGCTTTCTGAGAGCACATTACCAGAAAAAAAGAAAAATGTGAGAACATAAAATGATTTCAGGGAAGTGATTTTTTCAAGTCAAATATGGGTCTTTTTCATAGTGATATATAAATGTGTGTATATATATACTTTGCTTTATTTTTAATCAGTTGATGAATGATTAAAGGCTGTAAAACAAGAAAAAAAAATCACATGATATATTTGCTGGACATCAAAATAAAGTATCAGTTGTAGACATACAATATGGGTAATACCCATTTGTGGCAGCCAGGAAAAATAGAGAATTTGGGGGAAACCCCTTCTGCATCATTGTAAGAAGTCAGAGCCAAAAATAATACACCAAAGAGAAAGAAAGCCTAGGGTCTGGCCACAGATCAGCCTGACTGGAGTAGTGCAGCAAACATAAAAGCAGATATATATTGCTCCTAAAGTGAAAAAAAATATGTTAATTGCTTGTATGTATGCAATAAAGATCACATTTACTATACCATATGACATGATGAAATCAGGTGCTTATCAAGTTGAGGCAACTGGAGAGACCAGATGTTTTTCAACAGTGACTGAATTTTTAATGCAAATTTTTTCTTCACAGAACCTTTCTATATCTTAAAATGTATTTTGGAGTGAAATTTCCTGAAATAGATTGGCTAGAACACTAAAAGCCCAAAAATTGTAATTTAGTGGCTTTGCCTGATAAGGATCAGTAAACATCAACCTGATCGGCCATTTTCACACTAAAGTCAGCAGCAACAACAGGACACCCCCATTGTCGTGAATTGTCAAATAGAATAGTAGTTTGGTGTGAACATGTCAGGATGTTGTGAGATGAATATTTAGATATACATATTTATAATAGATTACTCATTTTTTGTGCATTTTTCTTCTTTTCTTAGTCAATGCTGAGGATTTACTTTTATCTCTTCAGTATGCACCATCTTTGGCTATACTCAAGTTTACTGAAACCATTTTCAGCACATGAAAATGTTTGAATTAAGATTGCATGTTACAGTATTAACTCAGTTTGGTGGAAAATCAACAGTCTCATTTTGACTGGCTGAAGGATTATCGTTAGATTGCAGTTTTGGACTGGGCCCCTCAGTTCATTATTTCATCATTTATCAGAAAAAACATCTTGTCACTTCCTCCTACAGGGTAAGTTGTCTTTCACTTTCCATTTGTTTTTTATAATGATTACAAATTCTGATGAAGTGGCAGCTAACAGGCGTAGTAGTTAATTGCAATACAATTACAAACTAACATTCCAGGATATCTCTGGAGCAAGTTTCAGGAAATGTACCTTTTTGTTTTTTGTTTTTTTTTCAGTTGTTGCTAGATCAAAATGCCACCCAAACCAGCTCCCAATGGATTTTATATGTACATGCAAGATCAGCGGAAGAAGGTTCAAAATCAGACAAGGAGAACGCCATCCATGAAAGAGATGGCAGCTATTTGTAAACATTCCTGGCAGGTATTTGATATTTTTCATGAGATCATGGAAATCAACATACTTTTGAATTGACAGTGCATTATCTATGCTATTATAATTAATCTGCAACAAAACCCACAATAGGCTTATGGACTCGAAAACTAAATGGATCCATATGAAATATGGTTGTATATATGGGTCATTCTACCACTATTCAGCAATTTTATAACAAGTACCATCAAAATTCATTTTGAAGCTAAAATGTCCCACTTTCTCACAGAAGTGTATTTATATCTTATCTAAATATCTGTCAAACCTCAGCAGGTCTTTGGCAAATGTTGATGATGAGTAAATGACATTTTTACAATAACAACTCTATCTGTTGCAATTGTTACAAGGACTTAATAAAATTTTTAAAAAAAAGACAATAATAAGCAAGAAAGTCATAGTATACAGTATTAAAAATGAATTTATTTCTTAAATTCCAAATAACAAAATATTTGGTTTTGAAAATTTGAAATGGTAAGGCATATTTTAGTAAACACTGTTGTTGCAAATGTTACAGGACATAACACTGAGAAGACAAAAAAATCAAAACAGTTATATAAAACATTAATCTCATGAATGCAGCACTTAATAGTATATTTGATGGTAAGAAACCAATTTAGTATTTTATGTTCTTTCAGCATATTCTTCTTCTATTCTTAAATTTCTGACTGATTATTAAGGTAGTAGTACCTCATTGCAAATGTCACAGGATATAAAATGTTACAATAGAAGTAAACATAGAATTATGGCTAGAAATAATCCTATGAAATACTACACATTGCTCAAATTATGACTTAACATCCACAAGATAAGAAGAGACAAAAAGCACAATTCAAAACGAAAGGAAAAGAAAGAAAAATTCTGAGAACAATTCATAATATCATCTAAAGAAAATATTTAACCAAAATTTATGAGAAAAGTTCGGAGAAATTTTTCTTTGTGACAAAAAAATAATAGAAAAATATGTGAAAATTAAGGCATCGGTTGTCCAAACTGGTATAATTCATTTTCATGGGGATCTCCTGTATTAAAGTTATTCCAAAACTTTCCACATGCGGTGGAATGGGACTTGATAGGCAATTCCATATGTGACGGATTGACATTTTAGAAGATTTTCCATGTTCTATTGACACCAATCATGATGCAGAATAAAAATTTGCCTTGATAAAGTATCTCATAGAGACCTGTAACCCAGTACAATTTCACAGAATTCCATTGAGTACTTTTAGAGTTATGGGTCCAAGAAGATTTTGTGACAGATTACAATGTGCCAACCCTGATGTATTTCTGGGTCATCTGAAAGCATGTTATAAAGAAAGAAAAATTACGACATCATGTGAAAAAAATGATCAGACAAGATTATTCTTTCTCTGCTGTCAAGATCAGGAGGGGGAACAGCTGTGAGACTGTAGAGGGGCATCCAGCCAACATCATTAATGACTGGCCATGTGAAATATTTCCCAGACTGCTTGCAAAATTTCACTTGGGCCTCAGAATTATCTACAGCAAGAACCTGAAAGATAAAGAAGATATTTCGCTGTAGGTTTAACTTATCATTGATCATTGATGAAGTAAAACATACCTTGTTGTCTTGCAAAACTGAATTTATGGGTAAAAATGAGACAACATGGACCCTAAATAGATAAAATCCTGCAACCCCAATTACCACGCATAGACAGACATGTAGCCTGTTTGTAATACATATGTAACAAGCCACTACTCATACTCATAAACTTTATGTACAACCCAAAACAAAAAATTGCAATAAATCATGCTTAAATGACTTGAATTTTTATCTACTATAACATAACAGACACCTTATTAATACTTTCTTTCAATATAAAAAGAAATACAAGTCTTCAACTGTTTCCAGTATCTTTAGGATTTTTTATGCAGATTAACATATATAGATTAGAGTTTCTTTGTACATAAATGCAAAAAAAGCCTATTATCTTTGATGTTATTCTAAAAATGTGATAATAATTGAATAAACTTGCGAAGGTGCTTCATTCGAATTGTACGTTCAATAGTATGGCGCATTCAAAAGACATTTCTTTTTAGTAACATACAGTTTAATCAACCAGAATACCAACATTGAGGTACGCAAGCGTGCCAGACACTTTAAGTCACCAAGGCAATATCGGTTTGATTTATATATATGAAAAATCTCCCATGAAGGACAAGGGTTCTCTTCATGTAAAGGAAATATCAGGATTTCAAAAACTCTTAATTTTTTAATATATTTTTTGTTAAAAATTGTTCCACAAATCAAAGGTGATATAAAAGCTGTTGTATTTGATAGTGCTGAGCTCAGTTATCATGAGACAGCAATATAAGTTGGAGGTCATTCCCTTACGATGATCAGAGCTGTAAAGAAAGTTTTCTTTGCTAGTATGCAGCAGTTGCTGTTGTCTCAAATGAGCAAGTTGTCATCACTCTTTCTTTCCTTCCTGGCTCAGACAAAGTAGAATTCGTGTTAAAAGAATTGGCAGGAATTGAAATACAATGAACATTTAGTTTCCTGTGTTGCCTATGGAAATCTGTCGTGCTATTTGTCATTCAGTTGTGATCATTATTCTGGTCATGGTACAGGGCCATGAAAAATTCCTCAGTGTTATTTCATCTTCATCACTCCATTATTCAGAAAATGAATTGTTTCCTTGTAAACTCAAACTAAAAGGTATCCAAAATCTGAGGTCTTGTTTTCTTTTCAGGTAATAGTTTGTTATTGACAAGTCTGCAGTGGACCACAGTGGAATTGGAGGTGCAATGTATGAATAGCTAAACTGATAAATTGACTATATTCCCTGTGAGACAACAAATAACACAAACTGTGACTGTGGGTGTTTTGTCTCTCTCTGTATTTGAGAAATACAAATAAACTTTCAGAATTTCATTGTTTGTTCACTTTATTGTTCACACAGAATCTGAGTGCAGCAGAAAAAGCCAGATATGACAATCTGGCCAAGCAGGAAAAACAGAGACTTCGGAATGATCCAGAAAAGGATAAATATAGGCTGGACAATCAGGGAGAGGTCATTGCTGTAAGTTGTCATATACATGTGTCTTTGATAACTTGGTGAATTATGCATGACGTGTTCAAGACTGTGAGAGCGTATCACTTACTTTGTTGCAGGTGCTGACCACCGCCGGCTAATAAATCATGGGGTCAGCATTGCCATCACATGCCTGGCAGGGGGATTTTCCTACCAGGAATGACCATGCGTGCGATAAGAAAAATTGCATAACTTTATAGCCCACTCCTGGTTTTTGTATGGGAGAAAATACACTAAAACTCTACCACAGCTTTAGTCTACTTTTTTTGCCATACTGTGTGCAAATCTTATTGCTGTAGTACCATTTTGAGCTCTGGTGGAAGAGCCTGAAGTCAGTGTGTTAAGTTTAAACCTTGATGATCAATGTTGATACATAAAAAATTTATTAAAACAAAACAAAGCGATGAATAAGGGCAGTTGTCCTTGCATTCTTTAGTCAAATAGTTGATATTTGCATTGTGAAAGTTTGAAATGGGTCTATGAAGTTTTGCTGCACATATTACAATTTTACTATGATAGACCATGCCATTTGACTTTCTTGTCGCCATTTTTTGTGTGTATATATAGAGTGATTCAGCTACAGTGTTTTAGGTGATGAGTATGTCTGTTGTATATAACATACCATATGAAAATGAAAACATACAAACACGCACTTGTACACAAACAGACAGACATGTTTTATATGGACACTATACATAATCCACGCTAATGTAGATGTATTCCATCCAAGACTTAATGATGGGCCACAAGCGTGAAAGGAAATATGAATGTGAGGAAGAATGGTGTTGTGTTTCTGGTGACAGATCACAGATTGTTTCAAAGGAGGACAAAATATTTGCTTCCTTTGCCTCTAATTTACTCTAAAACTGACACCAGCCTCCATTCTGGTGTTATCATTCACAAAGACATAGCAGGTACACATTCTCCATGCATGTGCTCAATAGGTTACAAGTGACCAATCACTGACCCATGTCAGCACACTGTCCAGAGGCAATTTACTAAGTGCTCTGCTTTGAAGACAACATGTATACTATAATACATGAAAAGCATGTTACCAGACATGGCCCTTTTTTGCATGACAACTTGCAAATTTGTTCCTGAAATTGCCATGTCACTTGTTTAATGCTTTAAACATTTTTATCTCAGTACATGTTGGTTACATTACTGATGGAAATGGTCACACAGCCCATTAATTTTCTTCTAATCACAGGTGTCCTTTGATCTTATATTGTTTGAAAATAGAGCTTACAAAAGGGGCTTATCATCTGAATCAAATACTGTTTCTCTCTAAACAGTACATATTCAGCAATCCCACAAATTAATTTCCATGGTTTTACATGTTGTAATTCCCTTTCCATTTCTTGTGATCCAGTATCGTGTTAATGAAAGGCAAGAGGAGAAAAAAAGGAGAGAAAAAGAAACAAAAGCCATGGTGGAATCTTGGAAAAATAAAGGTAATCTGATTTATACTGTTTAATTCATTTGTAACTGTCCATGTCGAAAAACAATGAATAGTATTTTGTTCTCTTAGATCAACTGAATGAAAATTTATGGAATTCAGTCCCAAGTAGTTCCATTCAGCTTCTAAGAAAACTTTATAAATACAATCATTGTGAGAAAGGTACTTAGATTTGATGACAAAACATCTGCACCTAGCTATGAGACTGTAGATGATAAAGAAAAAAATGAAAGTTTCCTGACTCAGGAAAGCAAACCAGCAGTACTTAGAAATTCAAGACAATGTATATAGTCCGAAAGAGCAGTCATTTCCAAATATGCAAGGAACTTAAGCATTGTCAATAGATCCATTGTGCTGTGCTCATTGACTTCCATGTCCACCATTTTGAATTTGCTGAGCTTGTGGCAAAAGCCCAGATTTTATAGTTAACATCATGAATAGCGGATCTAGGATAAAATCCATTGCAATGCTGTCGTTTACTCTGACATCAGCCATTTTGAGTCCACTAAACGCTATTCTTTTTTCATAAATCCTAACTAATCTATACATAAAAAAATTGACTTTTCTACTCATTCCACCTGGATCACAGTATTTAATTTATTTTTCGATTATTGTGTTTCTAAATCATGTGCTGTCCTAATTTGATAAGGAACGTTCATTTTGTTTTCTTGTTCCTTTGCTATGGTTTTCTGCAGTCCCTGCGTACCTTAGCCCCTCTTTATCCTCAACTTTTGGCACATGTCTCCAGACAATGTTTTAGCCATTTTCTCCTTAAGATCACATTCAAATATGTTTATTTTCTCAGATACACTGCACATTGAGTTTCACATCATTGTAACGAATCATGGTTAAATATATTATTATGTTGGGTACACGTGTGTGTGTATGAATCTTTAAACCGATCGTTTACATTGAGTCTATGCATAATGCGTCATCCAATGTGTGTGAGATACTCTCTACGCAATTTGTGTAGAATGGTGTAGATCTGGTGTGTGCCTATTACGTTATGATGTATACTATTATGTCACAATTTTATGTTTGTTTGTACTGGATGTGACCCAGAGAGAATGCTTTAACAATGACTAGAGGGTAAGGGAGAATTCTAGAGAGAAGGAGGGAGAAAGAGTATGTTCTTGACGGGCCAGCATCTATATAAAAGCTCGAGCAGAGAGGAAGGTCGCCACAGTAAGAAAGGAGAGTGCGGAGAGAGCTGTGTGCATCAGAATTAGACAGCTGCCCGGAAGCGTGTATTATCAAGCCCCTGGAATAAGTTCTGAACTGTATTGTTTTGACGTTGGAGATTCCTGTCATTATTTCTTCCCCTTGTGTTACACTGTGTGCGTCTCATTTGTATCCACAGCCTGATCGCCACTTACAACATCACGATTCATACCCACTCAACACCCAGAAAGTTCGTGACAATCATTCTTGTCTTATGTATCTGTCTAAAATCAACAGCATCTCCTGGTATAATTTAATCACCTTCAGCTTCGTATAATATTTGAAGATTTTTTTTTCTCTTAGATATACTGCACATCGAGTTCCACCTCATACATTTCCAAGTGATGTACCTGCCCAAAAATCATTTAGAGGATCATGATCACCATTACTTACCTATGGAGGTAGGCATGGCTTGTTTTACCCTGCAAAAGGGTGTCCAGAAATCCTTTTCGCAGTTCATCAACCCAGGAGACCCACCACAAGGAAACCGCCATCTTGCAATCCACCACAGTGAGTGTAGACAGATAACAAATTCTTAATTCTCTGATGACAGAGAAGCATCAAAGTTACATGACTAAACTTCACATCTGATGTTTTATAATGGCTCAACTTATCTTGGACTGTCATCATGCCTGAACTTTACGGGCCACTGTTTCTCAACTTCTCTGATGATAAAAAAAAGTTTGCCAGAAATATCATACATTTCCATGTTGATGAGACGTAGAGATACATGGCAATTCACTACGTTTTTGCAAACTGGAAGTGCATCATAGGTTAGTACACAGTTTTCATATCATAGATCAAGTGTATGTAAAATATCTAAGAATTGATCCCAAGCATAAGTGAAACATGACACGATGAAATTGTTTGAGCATATAGATTCATTGGTCTCTCTGAGGGTTATTCATATCTTATTCTGTTGATGATAAATCTTTGTTCTATCTTGAGTAATAGTTGAAAAATCGGCCATTAAAGACTGAGGTGACCTGCAGCTGAATTTAGTAAGAAAATAACTGTTTGCCGTTGATATTCCTTATTAATGTTCACATCGGTTATGTCACTAAATGATATCATGTGCCTTTCATTCAGTATCTTTCAGAAAATTTAACTCTGAAATACATTTTTAAATGGACATGGAAGAATTTTATGCAAAAAAGAATTTAAAAAAGGTGCATTAAAAATTCACTCATTATTGAAATAAAAATCATGATTTGTCCAGTCGTTTAAGCTTGGTGAGCTCTTGATTTCATAGTGCTACATCTCCATTGCATACCAACACCATAAAACTACTCAGGCAACCAAATGTGCCACGGCTATTTATATTTATTATGGAATATATCAAGTCATCACATCAGGTTGGTTTTTTAATTTTTCATGTCATGGCCTAGATTAGTTCCCTCAATCACTACATCATTTCTCATTTCTGCTGTACAGTAATGAAACAAGACTTATGTCATCAAAGTGCAATTCATGTCATTTAAACATGAGAGCTGTTAGATAATATAATTAAGAAATGTGCTAGAACAGCGATGTATTAATTAATTTGGTAGAATCATAACTGCAGAACTCATCCCATGACTAGTGCTCATGTCTCAGCAGCTGTGACTGGAATTTTCTTACCTTATCTTTATAACAAGTTTTTGTCTCAATGTCTCAAAAGGGCTGAAAATGACTTATACTTTTATCAGAGAACAATAATTGCAGAGAGATCATGCAGTTCATACATCTGTTTTGCTTTCTGTTCTTCTTCTTCTTCTTCTTCTTTTTTTTAATTAACATATTTTTTTGTTTGTTTTCATTTGTTCTTCCTCATATTTTGTTGTGTCAGTATTGCCTTTTTTTCCCACCATTTTATCACATTTCATTTTGTGGCACAATTACAGCTGGAGGAGCTTTCACCACAGTGGTTTGAAATTTGCCTGCATAGCAAGCTTAGTACAAGGGCAGTCACAATCTGCCAAGATAGTCTTAGATCTTTGGTTTGTACAAAATTTGCAGGATAATTTTCAAGCAATAAAAGTGGATTAAAAAGGACCTGTGTTTTAAACAAATTCTGTTCTGGGAAGTGTACGGTTAAATGTTATTCATGTGACACCTGTGACAGGCAGAAGGAAGGGCCCAATCTCAGTGATATCGTAGAAATATGATTGAAATGAAGATCAAAATTAATTTATTAGAACTGACACTTATAATTATAAAAGCATTGTTCCCATATCTTTTTATTCAAGAAAGAGCACAGTATTTATATATGAGAAATTGTTTATATTGGTCTTAAGTTTATACATTATGTAAATGGGCCAAACTGATCAACATCATCAGGCCCTCACCTTCATACATGAAGTGGAATTCCCTTCCAAACTGTGCTTTTTGTTCTAACAGTATGCTCTTTAATATATTCCAACAATTTCTTCGGCAGTGATATTGACTTGATCATAGACTCGAGCAGTTTTGTGGACAGCTTTCACATTAAAAAAAGGAAGATACCATGTGACTGAAATATTTGTATTTTCATTTTCTTCTCAGGCTAGACTGCCTCTAAATTGAGTGCAAACAGCTTGTTAAAAGTTACTAGTATAAAGTTTCTTTCTACTGAAATTGTCTTCATTTGATTTTTCCACCAGGTGAATTGACCCACAAGATTCCACTGAACTTTGAGCAAGCTGATGACAACTTCCTGAGCTTATGGATGAAAATGGAAAGGTTTCTAGTAGAGGACCCCAATCATGATGATATGCCCCCTTTGTTCTGCTTGGTAAATCTCAGTGATTGGTTGTAATTAACCCTAGAAATGTCAAAGGGCCTGTCTGGTTGAAGACAGGCTCATCATACTTAGCACTGGGATTCCCTTCCCAACAGTTCACAGTGTAGTAACATTTTACTCCTATCATACCCAGGATGCAGAAAAATCTGTTTTTCTAGTTACTGCTGACTTTCTTTTTTTAGCTGTTTTTTTCCCCTCAGTAATTATTATTATTATACATACAAGTGCAAATACAAAGTCAAAAATGGAAGTTTGGTAATCCCATGCGTGCTATTTTTTACAAAAGTCGATTAGCTAAGTTTTTTCATCAGCGGCCTATTTACTCAGTTCTTCGAACTTGACCGTAGTGACAGTATTCAGTCAGGTGTGAGATTCATTAGTTGAATGTCAACACTGAATCCTTAGACAAAAACAACTGACATAGCAATCGTCTGACAGAAGACTGGACAGAGTTCTATACTGGACAGAGTTCTATACTCCCATAAAAAAGGCTGATGATGACAGCACGGCATGGAAAACTTCTTTTTATGGTGGCGCCATTGTCTACCCAGACTCTAGAGGAAACTTGCAAAAAAAAATTCTGTTGACATAACACTGGTAGGCATTGCATTCTTGTCTTAAAATTATGTAACTAAACTGCATCAGCAGAACCGATGACATTCTCTGATATCTTCATGAAAGTGGTTTGTCATCTCTGTGCACCACCACACCGGAAAAGCCAGAGTCCTCATCAACTTCAGTGCTAGTGCTAAAAACAATATATGACGTATAAAAAGTCAGTCCTTCATGTTTGAGAAAACGTGTTATATGTTCACACTCAGCCCACCACCAACCATGTCATTTTTCCCTTTGGTCCAATATTCTGACCTCTGTCCAGTGTTTGGCATCCATGCAGGATCTTTTGATAGATGCTGCAGGGTGATGGCCAGTAGATGATCTAGCATTGAGATCTGAAATCAGGTGTATAGTCGTCTTGTTCATGTAACAAATAGGATGATCAGATAACAGCTGATGCAGCTGATTGCCAGTGAGAAGGTAGAAATGGGATGCCGTTTGGCTTGTGCACAGAGGGGGGACTGAGTATGTACGTGGATTAGCAGTGGAGAGAGCAAAATTTACTAATGGTATCACTGATGCTGAGCACAGGAGTCAAGCTTGGCATAGCAGTGAAGAAGTTAGACAGGCCCGTCAATGTCAGTATTGACATTCTAACATTTTGGCAGTTTCTGCTGATACATTTGGGATCAAACTAATGAATAGTGAGCGCTTGAGAAACTACGGAAGGGATGGAACCATACTATTATAACATACTCAAATCTTTTGGCCAATGTAGTGTACACGAAAAGGAGGCGTCACAAATAGCTAAAGTATTTGGATTTAACAATAATTTGCATGCAATCCATCATTCTTCCTTCCTCCCCCCAATATTGTATGATTTATGAAGTAAATAAGCAGAAAAATGTCATGTAGAACATTATGGTTGTTGGTCAAACTATAATGATGCTAGTTTAATAATTCAGAATTTGGGCCGGCAACCGTTTTTACCTCGGCCACTCTCTGCTTCATGACTGTTTGTCAGCACATCAATCATTCTGGGAAGCTACAATATCTATGGGACTGTTTTTACTACATGTGGCCATTAATACCATGAGGATATGTTTGTATGGTTCCTTTTGCAAGAGATTTGAGATTTACTGATTCAGTTTGTTAAACATAAATAAACTGAGAGAGTAACAGACCCACAGGTCATGTTTTTATGCAAGGGCACAGGTATATTTTTTAAAAATTATCCTCATCATGAGACAGAAAATGTGTAAGATTTATGAAAATGTGAAGAATTTATGAAATTGCCCGTTGCGTCAAATGTTGAGTCCAGAGATGTGAAGATAACAGACAAGAAATGTATAATATTTTAAAAGTTTGAGGAATATTAGAAATTACCTTTTGTCTCAAATTTTCAGTCCACTGATGTGAAGATTGTAGAAAGCTGCCTTGAATTCATTCACATGCGAGCAAACGCTGGTGCTCCTATGCGACTGAGGAAAGTCTACTGCATGGAAGATTTATTCACATCACTAATGTTGCAGTCAGGAAAAGTACAAGGGCAACCAGCAGAACATCAGGTCTTTGACATGCTGCGTCAGAACCGATGGGATTACAATAGCTCTATCAGGTAACCAGATTATATATCTTGGCTCAGACAAGACCAGTGCTCAGACCTTTGCAGCATTGGGTGCCTGTATTGTCTGTTTATCCAGTCAGTTATTTTCCTTGTAAAAAAAATTAGGTCCTTCACCATTGATAATTTGGATCATAAGTGTACTTTTTGAAAATCAAATTTTCATGAGATACTTCAGACAAAGTATAATATGTCACACATCCATGGGCTGTCCGGTTAGTGTTAGCTGTGCAATTGTCATGAAAATGTGTGGGGGGGGGGGATTAGATAGACAGACACTCCAATTTGGTAAGTTGACCAGGTAAAGAATTAAGTCCAGTGCTTCACTCTATGTCAGTATCTTCTTTCTCATCATTCAAACTAGAGCCAGTATCATAGCAAGGATAGTGAGAAAATCAACTTTTTGGTTGTCACTGCCAGTTTGCTGACAGTCATCTTTTCAATTTTATATTAGCCAATTAACCATTGTTATCTCACCATCCACCAATTGACCACTTTTTGTTAAAAGTTGCAGGAAACTCTTCGAGATATATATATCTGGGACAAAGATTCATATGCTTTATAGAAATAGGTAGTACAGTATATTTTTGCTTTCTAATATGGCTGCATGACAGAAAAAAAAAAAAAACTAACAACTCAATATTTCCAATTTTTACCATTCCCTGTTGCAAACATTGTTTCATTTATGCAGTATGAATCCTCAGTTTCAATGTGATTTTGATTTAATGGCCTGGCATTGACTGTGTAATATCTCATTGCTTTTTTTTTTTTTTTTTGACATTTTCTTTGTTCATACTGCACAATCACTTTCATTTACTTGTCACTTGTTTAGCCCAGTCATTGTTATCGTATTGTAGAGCTGTCCCTTTTTTTTTTTTTTTTTGTTGACATCTTTATCACATGTTACTTGTTGCTTCGTAGTAGTGTGTGCTTTACTCTGATATGTTATCCATTTCACAGGTGTACATATCATGAGCAGGAAGACTGTTCTCACTGCTCCCTGTCCATTGTCAAAAGAACCAGGTGAGGAGAATGAACCATTTGAAAGATAGATAAGGGGAAGCTGATATTCAGTATGAACTATATAGATGTGAAAGCTAGCTATACTCAGCAAGACTATCCAAGTCATCACTAGTTTGGCTTCAAGAACACCAGCAAACATACAGATCTGCTGTTTCAGCAGGAACTAGGCAGCAAACATTTTTTTGCCTCAAAGTTTTTACATGGGCGCAACTGTTTTTTTTTTTTGCATCTGAACTCCTCAGATTTACCTGCAGTATTTTCAACTGTAGCAAACAGATGGCCTATCATTTTGCTCATTAATGGATTCATTTTTTTTCATCTCCTTGTGACAATATGATGGAAATCAACGCTCCATTTGGTTAAACTGTGAGTTATGTAGTACAGGCCTCTGCTTCTTTGTTTTCATTGAGGAATATACTGTGTTATGAACAATAAATACAACTTGGGTCATTGTTGTGCAACTTTAGGTGTAGCAGCAATGTCAAACAGTACCAAGGGGTAGACTGATTAACTTTTGTTCGAATAACAAGTCATTTTGTGCCTTTGTTCACAATATTGTGATTTCAGCTATCACATGGTGGTTTCGAGTGGGTTCATTCATGTGAGCTTTGGGGAATCTTAGAATAGTTGGAGTGCCAATGTTTTTAAAATGATTCTCATTTATTTAACAGACATGAGAGCATGAACCAAAGAGGATTATCAGATGAGGACTTTCTCACTGCATTTGTGCTATCTGGCAATAAATTTACTAACATTTACTGAGAAAGTCTGACCGGCTCAGCCAGACATTTTCAGGGTTCAAGATGAGAAAGATTGAATTAGAATGTGCAAGAAACAACAGGCAGCCCACTTTGTTATCAGCTTAAGAAATGTTGTGAGGTGTAGATAAGAGACAATATTTGGCAATGAGTTTTCAGTGATCAGACCATTGATACGTTTATTTGAAAAGTTAAATGAGGTGCAAAGATGATATTTGAATTTAAAATTACTTTCATTTTATCTGCTTTACCCAATGGAGAGGTTGTAGGGGCACCACGAGTGGTCTCCTGACCATCTTTCTCTATTTGTCCAGGTTTTCAGTTAATCTCAGCAAGAGACCAGAGGGAGACTGATCCATTCCTTAATGTTATTCTTCCATCATTTTATCTGTGTTTAAACACCTATCACAGAGCTCAGAGATGCTGTATGAGAAGAAGAGAGAAAAAAAAAAAACAGAATATTTAGAGAACAAAGATTTTGTCCTCACTCTGGCTTTAGGATGCATTTCTGTCTTTTTTCAACCTCAATATGCTTTTGGTCAAATACTTTTTGATGACCAGTCCTTAACCTCACAAAGAACTTCCGGCTACATCTGTGCTATTTACCTCCTATGCATAGCAGATTTACCTCTTCGCAAGCTATGTTTTTATGTTTTTTTCTCTTTTTGTCTCAGTTTTGCCTTGTTTGACAATCTGGCTGAACTGCTAGGTTTCAAGCTGACAGACAAACACATGCCAGATGAGGCTGTCCAGCCACTTGAACTATTCACAGTATTCAAACCCCCCAGTAGCAATGATAATAACGCAAGGAGAATGAGAGGTATGTTCCTGATACTCCTAACTGAGCCTTAATTGTGATCTAAATCTCACTTACTCTATCTCACTAATAATAGAGAGTATTTATATAGCGCCTATTCCCGTAATTACATGCTCTAAGCGCTTTACAATCTATTATTATCCCGACAGACCCAAAGAAGGCACTCATAAACGTTCTCAGCTTCCTAGGAAGCATACAAGGCGGCTGCCTGTTAGGCGCTCAAATCGTTATCGGTCTAACAATATCAATCACTACCTATAGCAGGGTACCCATTCAGACCTGGGTGGTTTCAGGAAATGTGTTTAAAGTGTTCCCAAGGACAAAATGTCGTGACCTGTCAGGATTCGAACCTGGAACTTCAGACGGCCTAACCGCTAGCCCACGACATAACACTATCTGACTGAACTTAATCTGTAATCTAGATCTCACTTACTCTGACTATCTTACTATCTGACTGAACTTAACCTGTAATCTAGATCTCACTTACTCTGACTATCTGACTGAAGTTGACCTGTAATCTAGATGTCACTTACTCTGACTATCTTACTATCTCTGACTGAACCTTATCTGTGATCTCGATCTTGCTTACTCTGACATTCACCACATGATAAGGTCTTACATGACACTAATATAGCTTGACAGAAAAATCAACATACAACGCATTTTGATGACTGGCTGTGAGACCTAAATTGTGCTTCTTCCATAACAGCTCAAGTCGGTTTCGGCTATTATGAGAAAATGTACAAAAACTTTTTGCACAAGGGGATCATCATCCTGTGTCATCTCTTTCGAGGTTGACTTGAAATGACTCACCATCTCTCTATCCTCCGCTCTTTTGGCGCATTCCCCTAAAGATAGATTCGTCCAGTCCTTGGTGTCAGGTTGACTTTTAGCATAGTACAAACATCCTTGTAGCTATTTCTCTCTGTCCAACTAATCCCTCCTGGAGATCTGAATGTCCACATCTCAAAGACTCTATTTTATTCCCCAGACTTTTGTTTGCTAAAGGATATAATATGTATGATGTTCATGTGACATGGAACTTTGACATACTGTAAAAGCTTTTTTAAGAACTTTATTTTTACAGTTGTGTTTTTCATGAAGAAGTGATTACCGCTGACATACTAAGTTTAAACCTAGAGAAAGTCCGACTGAAGAATAACTATGACAAATAGTTATGTGAAATATTTTAAGACACAAGGTAGTTCCACTATGATCAACTATGCTGTAATGTTGCCTTCTTACTTTCCAGGAGGAGGAAGTAGTAGCAGTTTATCTGGCAGTAGAGGTGATATGTCCACAACATCCTCTGTGAGGTCATCATCTCCTCCATCATTTGCCACACCTGTGCCCCAGCCATCACCCAGGGGAGCAGTGGGTGGGCTGCCTGTGGGCAGGATGCAGGTATGCACTTTCTTCTTCACAGTATTGATGGCTGGAAGGCAAGAAGAGATGGATAGTTGGTTGAATGGGTGGCTTGATTTGATAACTGATTGAATGCATTGACATGTAGATGGATGGATGGATGAGTGAATGGATCGATGGATGGATCTGTGAATGGAAGGATAGATGGATAGCTGACTGGCTGGCTCCAGCTGGATGTTGGATAGATCGATGGAAAGATGAAGGGATGGACTGGACATGGATCAACAGATTTCTACAAATAAAGAATTATGTTTAAAGTTTAGGTTCATCTATACCATAACACTGGGGATGTCATCAAAAACATTTGAAAGGGGGGGGGGGGGGGGGGTCAAAGTAGGGTCTTTGCTCCCACTTACAGGCTGTGTAAAAACTCCCCCTCAGTGGGTTGT